>CM019178.2:5814873-5853585 GCA_009739505.2 Apolygus lucorum | reverse complement strand
TTGTTCACATCAGTTGGTAACTTCACTCTTATGTTCACACTTGGGGATGTCAGGATACGATATCTGACTACAATATAATAAAAATTTTAAAAAAATCTCGTCGAATTGGACCTAATAAATTAGGAATATTTATAAAGAGCTATTTCGAAACGTCATGCAACAAAGGGTAAAATTGGATGGAATTCTCAATATTACGTCACAATACACGTTTTATTCTAGACTGTAATTAAAATATATTTATGGAAATTATGCAATAAACTTTACAAACGAAGGATTCGATCTACGGAAGGATGAAAAAGGTTGTCTAATTAATTCATATTTACATCTTTTGCGGGGAACGATAGAATTGGCACAATCCCAGCTCACACTCAAAAACGGTTAAACTCGGGGAGGAATTTTCATGAATTTTATAAATTCCGTTTCTTGGAAGTTGTAACCGCACGATTATTGATGGAAATGAGTCTCATTGATCGAATTTGTTGTTTTTCAGAGACCTTTTCAAATCGGACATTTAAAGTTCCCTCAAGACCATCTACTTCGGACTTTAAGAGGCGGGGTGGCCAACGAAACAATGGCTGAAGGTAGGAAAATGGATAATTCAATATAAATCGACACTATTAGCCGGCGCCATAGATAATTTCAGCATAGATTCTAAAGCACAGGCCCCAAAGGTGACATTATTTATAAGGGGCCCTAATTTCTTTCCTTCAGATACGAGGAATTCTCTTGAAATGTCTCAAAATTCGGTTTCCTTAGAGGAGCACTACTCTCATTTATCGAATTCTGTGGTACTTTTGTTTTTCAGAGACCTTCCAGAACCATGGATAGAGCTGAGAAGATGAAAACTTCAACGTAAATCGACTATTAGCTGGTTGGTAAAAGGGTTAAGCAAGCTGTGAACGGGTCTCATTGATATTTAGCTTCGTACTAAGGGTATTGCAGTGGTTCAACACCAGAGGCTGTTGTCAGCAGGATGCTGGAAGCTGAAAGGCGCTGGACTGCTGTGTCAGAGTGAACAGGGAGCATCCTGTCAAGGAAGATACTATTAGAACGAAAATGAGAGAGGAGAGAGCTTCTGTTCCGCCCTCTAAAACAGAACTGATCAAACACCCCTGGACTCAGCCCGAAGTAATGTGTTGAACGGTTCCGAGCTGAGTTTTAACGTGGGAGAAAAGGAGGTGGTTTTTTTTAGAGGGTTTGAATCCCACGTAACCTGAAGACGCGGACCCTTCAGGTATCTTACGAGATCCAACTCCACCTATGGATCTCAAAGAATTTCTCACCTGCCTGCCGAAAAATGGGTATTGCAGTTGTTCAATACCAGAGGCTGTTTTCAGCAGGATGCTGGAAGGTGAAAGGAGCTGGACTGCTGAGTCAGAGTACACAGAGAGCATCCTGACAAGGACGAGAGGAGGGAGCATCTGGTCCACCCCCTCACCCAGAACTGATCAACACCCCAGGACTCAGCACGAAGTGATGTGTTAAACGGTTCCGGGCTGAGTTCCAACGTAGGAGAAAAGGAGAAGTTTTTTAATGGGTTTTCGCTTCAGGTATCTTACGAGATCAAACTCCACCTAGGGATATTGAAGATTTTCTCACCTGCCTGCCGAAAAGGGGATAGCAGTTGGACAGAAGTCCTCTGTGGTCTACAGCCTCCTAAATCACTGACCATAATCTGTTGGAATATCAGTGATTCAACGAACATGAATGGGTGTCATTGATACTATCTTTAAATGCTAAGCACCCCTATGGCCAAAATTTGACATATTTATGAGGACCCCAAGAGCCCCGTTTCTCAGTTCCTTAAGATAAGTAGGGTAAGTCTGTGTACTTGAGTCAATGGTCCTATATGCCATAATAATCTTGTTTAGATAGATTACATAGGTACAATAACGTAGGTAAGTTAGTAAAATTAAAAATCAATATCAAACCTTCAACAGATAGTAAAAACAGACAATAAAATTGTGTGTTTTTTGATGGCTTTGGAAAACCAACTGTAGAGCGTTTAAAAGTCATTTTTTGAAAAAAAAAAAAAAAACAATTTTGGTGTGTTTAACTGGTTTGTCAATTGAATTACCACCCAAAAGTAGAATTCCATCAAAATGAACAATAATGAGACTCAAGGTATATGAAAAATTTTGACTCCAGGTATGAGTAAGTTAAAAAGGCGCATTTTTGTTTTTTAAGAAATGAATAATTAATATTTCTTACTAGGAAGTTAAAAACATCGAAGCTTCAGGGTTAGAAGGTAATTTTTGCGCGAAAAAATTGTGGTGGCCTCTCCGAGGTGTGATTCACAGACCAGTTAGTTGACTATTAGGCGTCAATCAAAATCACCATGACTGTAGCATTTTCAAGAAAACTCATTAAAGTTTGGAAGGGAACTGTCGTTGGCTGTGGGATATTATAGTTGGCTTGTGTACTCAGTAAATCGTTCAAGGGACGTCAAGTTCCCAAATCAGTACACTCAAGGTACAAGCGACCCTGGTAAAGTACGTTACCCTACCTAATCAAACTGGAGTTACCATGACCATCGTAGATGTGATGAAAGTCTCAATTGAACCATTGAGGATGAGGTAATATCACCTCACGCTACTTCACTCCCAACACAGATGAACTAATATCACCCCATAACTCTCTCGTTTTCGTAGGAGGTGGGGTGTTCTCAATATGATCTTGCTATTCTATGGTATGATTTTGTGAGTCCAGCAGTGCGCGCCGTTTGTCGGCAGCTTATACCTGACCCACAAGACCGCAGAGCAGTCCACAGCCCATAGAAAAGACTTCAGTGGAGGAGAATAGAGTGCTACAGGTCTGCCACAGAAACTTTGCATCCCTTTGACGCATTCTTCTGGAGAACATTGAACTATTATCTCTTATCATCAAGCAAGTTCCCGCGCGTACAATAATTTTTTCGGGAATTTCTCCCCTGAAAAGTGACATGATTCCCCCTTCTACTGAAATTGAAATTTCGTGGCACTACACGAACATCAAATTTCTCACCACTCCAATTTCCGTGCAAAGGTTTCACCATGGAAGGTTGACTCGATCGTTATAGTTCGCGAATCCGCTACCTAGGAGGCGCCACACGGACGCAAAGTTGCTGTGGCAGACCTATAGGAAGGTCACGCATCTAAAGGGTAAATACTCAAAATTCGCAAATTTGTGAAGTTTGTATGAGAAGTCTGACGTAGATGGTCTATATCGAGCACGTTTTCCCAAGTTGTTCTACACACCTCAAACGCAAAAATATTGATACATTAATCGTCATTTTCCACATTTTTGTTCCAAACTAAGAGGAAACGGATATATTTTTCAGACCCATGATAATTCCTCACTGAGGAACTCTTGAAATCCATCCAATTAGTCACAAAATTCCATACTTTAAGAAGTTGGAACCTTCAACACAAGTGTCTCCACAAACTCTTCACAACAATAAATTAACTTCTATTTTCGTTACGTTCCAAAATTACGATAAAACTAAACCAAGTTATTCACGTTCCCGTACCCCGAATGAAGAATACATCTCTGTCAAAAAGGAACGACTGGTTCAATAATTTTGGACTACTACAACCTCTTAGTATCGGATAGGAAAATCATATTAAACACGGAAATCACACATTTTGGTGTTGAACGAGTTTTTCTCACAGGCAACATTCGAACCTGAAAATATGGAAACAGCCGTGAGATGTCTTGTCAATATACGCCCAAGACAACTTCCAATTGTGTCTTCATATTATCACATTAATCCCTTGATCAAATGAAACGAGAAATTCCTTTATATCTACGGGTAAATCGTCAGATCTAATTTTATAAATTAAGTACGAACGTTATATCTGCTTTTTCATGCATCGATTGAGATTATGGTATCTAAAACCTTAAATAGTTTATTTTTTATTTTTTACAATTGTCAATTTGAACGGCTGTAAAACAATACCACTGTACATGTTTAACTATCAAAACCTAAAATTGAAGATAGGTTAAAATGCCCAATGAGTCAAATTTGAAAGAAGACACGATCCGAAATTGTTTATGAAATTAACAGTAAATTCCGAAAAATTTCATCGCTAAATTTGTTTTAAACTACGAGGTACGATTTTTTCCTATTGTTTTTTTACAATAAAGAGGTAGTACTTGTCGACGTGGGTAATTGATATTTTTCGAAAAACTTTTGGAAATCGTGGGTTTTTCCCAGTAACATCGAGATATCTCCAAAAATTGCCAAAAGACGCTACTGAGTGGTTCATTACGGATTTTTTTTCGTTTTTTTTAAATTTACACCTAAAGGATTTTGAATCCACAACGATTAACTTTCAAGGTTTTTTTTCCCAGTAAGTAAAGAGGTTCTGATTTTCATACATTGGTCCCCATTAAATTCTTCAGTTGATAAAACTCAGCCCAAACACAAAAGCAGGTATACGGTTCAAAGTGTGATATAAAAAAGTGATTATCTTAGGTAGACGCGGATATGTGAGTGGATTTTGTATGAAATGCTGAGAAACTTTGATTTTTCTCCCTCTAGAGTTCTAGAAGCATTTCCTACTTTTTGAATTTCATTTTCGCGCAAGATTTTGACGTATAAAGTTTATGAAATGTCTATTTTTCTCATTTTATACTACTTGAGGTACTGCAGTTGATTTTGGACGACACTATTGAACAAAAACCACAATAGGCGTTTCTGAATGAAATCACAATTTGAAATTATAATGGAATATTGAACCACCCAATTGAAACTTTGAACAATACTCCTGCTCAGTGTACTAATATTACACAAAACGGCCTAGCAAAGCGCTAAATCGCCCAATAATTTTCTGCGACAAAGGTAGAAATGGGAAGAGAAATAATTGGAAATGAAAAAATCTGAATTCACGAATTTTACCGAAACCAACATGAAAATTGACAACGCTGTTTCTATAATACACTAATTTTTGGTGGTTCTGGAATGAAAAAATTTGTCCAACCAACTTTTAAGAGCTACTTTATAATAACCAACTGTATTAATTTATAATGCCCATTTCCCAGTTCATAAACAATACGAAAAAATAACGCTAATTAGAATTTTACTCCTCACTGTTTCGGATACCGTAAAGAAGAAATTTATAAAGAATTTTGATTATTTTTTGTCACAATTTAATCGATAGAGGAATAATTATTTTCGAAAAACGTAGTTTTGTACCCAAAAACATCGAAAAACTTATTTCTATATTCTAATCGATACATAGAAAGGAAAAAAGAAAACAGATGACAATTTTGACCCAAAACAGTGAGAATTAACGGGCTGTACAGGTAAATAAACCTCGAATATAAATTAAACATGTCATCGACAGTGATAAAATCTTAACAGGAGTAACAGATGGTACAAGATGGAAAACGTAAAATTAGCTCCTCTCGTGGTAACCAAATTTTACACAATTTACAACACAATTTTTTCCCCCTCGGGTTCTGTAGGGTCGTAGGAGTAGGAACAATTTCCAAAAAGACTAGAATTTCATACGTACGTTTGTCAGACGAAAAAAAAATTTTTTCCCAAATTTCTAAAAGGCACGAGTAATTTTGTTTAATTTTGTTCGAACATTTTCCAGAACGAGGTATCTAAAAAATGTGGGGGAAAGGAGTGAACTTTTATACACTTTTATAAATGGAGACTCGTTCGTACAACTCAGGTCAAATTTATTGACTAACTACTAATTTAAAATAAGGAAGTATTACATTTTTATCGGAAGTAAGTTTATAGCTACGCAAATGGTAATATAATATTTACACTTTTCTAACTTTGGAATGACAGAGTAATTAATAAGGTGATCTTGAAGTCACTGAAGGTCGCGAAGTGATTTTGAATCAAGTCGAACCCGAGTGCTTCGGATCACGTGACCACTTTGGTTAGATGCGATAATAAAAAAATATTCCCTACATTTGGACTACGAAGAGGGTTAAAAACTGACTTCTATTCTTTGGAACAAGCGACAGTACTTGGTAGAGAAATGAACTGTTCTTTATACTGATAGGAGGGGATTCTTGAGTAAATACACCTGCTAAAAATCGGAAGGCTCTTTTCAAGATATGAGTCGTTCTCAATCGAAATTGATGGAACTCCATTGAATTTGAATAGTGTAAATAACTGTCGAAGAAATGCATCGACGACCAAACCCTATGAAAAACATGAGAATTAATATTATCGACGCCATCTAACGGGTAATTGGCCTATCGGATCATGTAATGGCTTTTGAATACAACATCAGTGCAGATGTGATCGCGCCTTCACTGAGATCAATCGAGCTAGATTACCTTAAAATTTAAGTTTATCCTACAACGAAAAGCTTGGTCTCACCACCAGGATTCACAAAAGATGCGTTTTCGTAACAATAATTTAGAATACATATTAACTCTTTTCTTTTAATAAGAAAAATAAAGATGATATCACCTAATTTCTTCACTAATTACTTACAATATGTCTAATAATTTAATAAAAGTTTTTTAAAAGAACTCAAACAATACTTCAAGCCCTATGGAGAACAACCCTATCGTTCGATTTTGTTCAGTCCATTACGTCTTCAGTTTTCGGAATATAGAAGTGGAATGAGAGAACTGAAGAAAGCCATTTCATGAACTATAAGACCTTATTGAACATGATATTGTTTTAAGGGAGTAAACTACACTATACATTCATGTTACATGTTCTGCCATGGGTGCCTGTGTTACGGTGGAAAGCTGAAAAACAACAACACTGGTGTTAATAAGAATTACCAATCTAATGCAGTTGACGGAAGCTACTGAAATGAAGAACCATCAGCAGAACGCCCACCTAATTGATGTATTCGGTATTCAATTCAATGTCAGAGATAATTTATCCTGAAGCAGTTTAATCCAGTCGATATTTAAATAGTTCATTCCTACTGCGAGTAGAGGAAGAGAGCTCTTATTTGGGACTTCGGCGCGATGGAAGAAATACAAAGTCCGGCAAAGAGTAGGGTCAAAGTCCGGTAGTGTCTAAAGCTGGCCATAGATGTACCGGCAAGCCTGACAGTTACGCAGGTGACAGGAAACCGGGTCGTGTACGGCATCCTGCTGGCCTGTCAGTTATAACTGTACAGGCGGCCTGTGCCTGATGACCTGGAGAGAGTTCCGTATGTGAGTGGGGTGAGGCGCCAGGCGGCCGGCCACCAAGATATCGGACTTTGATTAAGTAAATACTCAAATCCACGAGTAGGTAGGTGGTCTGCGTCCATATCGAATGTCCACTGGCCAAGATTCAACTGAACGTGTATGGTCGATATCAGTCCACAGGCCTGCCTGTCGCCTGCAGACTGTTCAGGCGAACTGTCAGGCTTGCCACAGGCTGATGACCTCATGTACTCTCCGGATTGGTCGGGAGTGTATAGGGAGAGTGAGATATCACAAGTACCCGCCTCGGATGTTATTTGAATGAGAATTGGGATTGCACCCAGGAAGTCCTCTGCCGTGTTGAGCTTGTCAAGAGTTTGTTCTAAATCTCTAATCTAAATCTCCCACTCCCAATACGAATGCTACTTTTTTACGAGTTCAGCAATCTGTATTATAGAATGGAGGCCTGGAGCGTAATGAATCATCACAGAGCCTCCATGAACCATTTGAAATAAATAGACAGACTGGATTGATCGCTACGAACAGATTTCTCATTCCCACAGCAAGATTACAATTTTGATTCATCTCTGAAAAACAGTCGCCAATATGAAAAACTTGAAAGTCATATGCTTGTTTTCTCGAAACAATGAACTGAAAGCTAAAATAGAACCAACTTATGATAGAAATTACATGCAGAAGACCGTATCAAGGAAGGCATGACCAATAGCAGACATACATGTATAGAAGAAATTATTACTCCCACTTGAACTTGATGGAATTGGGTATCTACTAAATAAACTACCAGTAAGGGTTATTCTCTACAAGCTGAGCTAAGCATCCTAAATGGGTCTTGGGTCAAACATAACTCGGGTAGTTCGGGACCATATAGTCTCTATTCGCATGCCAATTGGACTGGTAAGAGTTGTAATGGTACGGTGGCGCGCAATCATTGTAGTGCTGATGGTAGTATGGGTTCGGTGGCGGAGTTGGCGGCGGGTAATGGTGGTGGTAATGCTGCTGATGGTAGTACGGGTGCGACCGCCACTGGTGATGGTGGTGGTGGTGGTGCGGGTACTGGTGGGGATGGTGGTCCATGTGGTGGGGCGGGTATTGCCACTGAGGGGGCTCCGGGGGCAAACACGGTGCTGGAGGCTCAGGACTGGTGTATGGCTGTCTCTGGAAGACTTCTCTGGGTTCAGGCTGCTTCCGCTTCCTCCCTCGCGGTTTTCTTTTCGGCGCTGTTTCCACAGGTTCGGCGACTTTCGGTGCTTCCACGACTTCCGGGACGGGCCTCGTCTCGAAGTAGTCGTCGTGCTGAGAGAATCTTCCGATCTCCGTGATGTTTCCGAACGTCTGGTGGAATCCAGGAAGCTTCATTGGGTCTTTGCTGTTGTTGCTCACATTCTCTTTCTTGCACGAGTCCGTGGAAAGAATTGAAGATTGCGAAATGTCCAGCTTAGAAAGCATTTCTTCTTCCTACAAAATAGAGAAGAGTGAATTAGGGGCTGACTAGGGACTGACTAACAGGGCTGCTTAATGATCAACCCTCAAGAACCCATCAACTTGAAGTTTCAAGGCATAGGCAGACAAAGTAGGCACTGCAGTGGCAGTAGATATGGACCTGGGAACAGGCCTAAACGTGTGAAGAAGTAAGTAAAGTTTTGGCAAATAAAGCATCTATACAGTGGTGAGATGAGCAGACAGGTTCTTAGTTGAGTGAATTTCAATCCGGCATGTTTTTTCTTCTCATACATACGTTAATATCATTCAACCACATCACAAGTAAAAATGTGAAATGTATCATTTTGGCTTAATTTCCATTACCAATCTCCTCGTAATCATACATTTCCGTCCATTCAAAATGGTTATCATCTTGTACCAACTACAGTTTCATCTTGAAACAAATTGGGTAGGTTAACAAACTGATTCTTCCTCTTTAGTGTCCAGTCAAGTTTTTTTGTGATTCTGCTCATTGTAGCATTAAAGCAGTTTGATCCCTAGATACGTTCCTCAATAAATAGGTTAATAAAAACTTGACTCAGTGGCCAATGTTCAAACACAAAGGAACCCACACAAATCGATTTGGAAGATTAGGCCTGGGCAGAATACGCATGATTTTGTCTAATAAACGTGCTTCACAAAAACGGGGAAAAGCAGAATGATCAAATAAGGACGTCACGAGCTAGTGAGGGACGTCCTATAAAAAGAAACTCAACATTCATACACACATTGGCACATGTATTGTATTATTAATTCCAATAATGAACCTTTGGAACCGAGCAAGAAAAAATTATAAACCCCCTCAAAATTTGATGGTTTACTTTTTAAGGTACGTATAATCAAAAAATCTAATACAAATTTTCATCCGTCCGCCGTACTCAACACTTTGGCCATTTCCCGTGGACTAATTTTGATGAAATTTGATATACCGGCTCCGTTTGAGGTCTAAATATGATCCGAGGGTTTGTTTTTGTCAGTCACTTCTAAGGGGTGAAAAGTGGGGGAAAACGTTTTCAAATCGTCCTATTCAAAAACTTTTGATATACAAGAAGTGTTTTTTCATTAATTATAAATACCGACGATTTTTAAGAATTTCTTGACACCACCCTGCAGACCCAACGGATCGCTTAATGAGGATAGTTACCTAATTAATTATTGTTTCATGACCCTACTTGATCAATTCAAGATTGTGCTAAATTTAAAAAAAAGGAATTTAACCACCAGGCCGATCAACTGTCGTTAAATGAACAATCAGGGTGTTGTGAAATTTATCAGACCTACGAGTCTCATAAATTCGTTAGCTGTAGCTCGAGAGGGTTCGCATAATGAACGCTCACCGTGAGGGAAATTTCAGCTGTTTTTCTATCTTGGTGTAGATTTTTTAGTCGCTCATTTGCGCTTCCTTTGCAACCAAGAATCAAATTTCCTAATGAAAACACCCACAACTATTGGACTGTTATTGCTAGTAGGTACGAGCTCGCAGTATCAATGGAAAAGCCGCGTTCTATGCAGGCGGGAGATCTATACAATAATAAAGGTGATATATAAAATAATAAAACATTGTGTAATTTATGCAGCATTTTTCAGATTGTTTTCGACCAATTAAGAAGAATTCTCTCAACGGCCTGATGACAATAGTTACCACATATAACCAATCCGGTACGTAGGGAATACGTGGGCCATAATTTTTAAAAATCTTCGAAAAATTCATACTGGAACTCTTTGTTTTGTATGTGGAACTTATTATTAAATCATTGGAGATACACTATGAATGAATTATAAGAGTAATATTACTTTGAGCTTCGGCGTCAAAGCCGATGGCTCGGGATGTGAAGGCGTTTCAACACCATTTGATATCAGGCCGTTGACTTCATTGATCATCAAAGGATCTGGAGTCGAGCTCATCATGGGGTTCGTCATCATGGGACCCTCCATCTGCATCTGCTGTCCCATCATGGACCCAAGAGAGTTGCTCGAGTACTGCCCATCTGAAAATAGAGAAACTTAATCGTTCAACGCAAGATAGCACGAATGAATCGAATCGATAAAATGACGAAAGGTTTATAGTTTTCTGTCTTTAAAAATCTAGGGGAACCCAATGTTGAAACCTGAAAATTGTTATGAGTCAACCCTGTTGAGTTACATCAATTCTCAGCATTTGTTAAGTTGTAACTTAACACACTTGAGGGGGTCTCAGTCGGTCGCCGTTCCTCGTTCCCGGTTAGTATTTCCCTAAATTACCGGCGATCAAACTTTAAAAATTGTACCTAAATTTGATATTTTCAAGGATTTTTGAAATTTATTAGTGCATCAGCCAAGGGAATCGAAAAACTAAAATATTGCTGCTGGAATCATCAAAATCGAACAATAATTGATGGCGGAAAATGGGGAAAACCGTTTACTTCAGTTATGTTCAGCATAACAACAAATAGTTACACTAATTGAAACCAATCTATTGCATTACTACATGCAGTATTTTGATATTATCCGAAAATGGGACTAGAATTGAGTGATTTCAGTATTCATATTACATTCTTCGTGCATTAGGGGAGCAGAATCATGAGTGAGAGGGAAAGAGTAGGTAAGATAATAATGATGAATGTGTAATAGATTTAGTACCTAATATTCTGATTGAATATCAAATTATTAAATACTAGCTGAAAAGCTTACTAAAAGCAGGCAAAAACAAATTGTAGATAAACAAGTAATTTATTAAAAGAAAAGAATTGTATGTCACGGCCGGGTTCCCCACGTTCGGATGGCATACGTACAATCAAACAGTTGGGGTTTTATGTATTAGGATAATTTAAAGTTATCAATTAACTAATTATGCATAAAGATATGAATTGGATATGGTTCAATAACAAATCGGAGTGTGGTTTATATAGATTGATTCTGTTTGATGCTGTTTCGATTTAAAAGATTTTCATTTAGGTACTCGGATACCGGATTTGGATTTCTTCTTGGATTGATTTGGAAAGCTATGCCGCTAATGAAATTACCATAATAAATTTAAAATATCTATCACTCACCTTGTGGTACCTACTCTAAATATCCTAATTAGTTCATTTCTCAACGGAGAATCAAATGAGACAAACCGAAGCTTGATAGAATCTCTGGTTTGAGAGCAGAAATTACTACTGGAATAATCTATCATAATGTCCTATCGTTATCGTCGATTAACGAGTTCACAACAGATTTTCAGCAATAGCCCTTGAACGTACAAGAGAAAAATAGCAAACATGCCCGGTTGGTCAATCGTACCAGAGTTGAAAAATACAAAAGTTGGATTGGTCACGAACCTGCAGTTTCGAACTAACTTTGAATTAAGTAGTTTCATTTTATTCGTACTGAAATTAAATTACTCTTTCAGTCCCGTTCTACACATCAGGACGAAATCGCTGACTTTTGCCAGTTTTGACGAAATTTTCTGACACCTTATAGACGCATAGAATTTCCTGACTATCACAGACTTTCAGGTGTTTACTGACCAACTTTTGATGGTCACCCTGAACTACGATCTTGATTCACCTCCCTAGCTAAAATTGATCTTGTCTTTAAACAACCTTGTTGTTCTGTACTCCTGCTGTAGTCATTTTCTTGGTTGTTGAGGAGAAGGAAGCAGAGGATCAATATACTCTTTTCAACATTTATTTGGCTAGCGCTTTCGGGGCAAACTATGGCCCCTTTCTCAAGCCTATGTTCACTCTGCAATCATGATGCATCCTGGAGTATGATTGCAGAGTGAACATAGGCTTGACAAAGGGGCCATAGTTTGCCCCGAAAGCGCTAGCCAAATAAATGTTGAAAAGAGTATATTGACGTCCTCTGCATTTAAACAACCTAGTGTGACCCCCTCCCCCCTTCTACGGGTTTAGGGTTGATTCCTCAACATGGACTAGAGTTAGCAAGGTGGTTCTTTTAAGTCGATTGAGAGTGGCATCTTTACCACAGCTTATGGACAACCAATTACTGCGGTAACTGGAATAGAGGAAGACAGGCTCAGGACCAATGCCTTTCTGGTCGAGAATAGTTTGTAGGATGGAGTCCTGTACTTGGAGTATCTGGCCGCATATGAGAACTGTTTCAGAAAAATTTACATCGAGAACGCCAACTATCTTTCCCACATCCGCTTCTTTATGGGATACCACTTTCCTTGGAAGTTTGATGTCTCTGAAAGAAACCCTCTTCTTTTTTGTAGAACCTACTTTGGCTCTCAGGCGTGCTGTCCACAGAAGTTCTTCTCCCATTAGCCTAAGGCCTTTTCTTGGCAACTTCCAGGGACCTTCCAGGTGCTAAGAGGAGCGCCTCTTGCCGGTACCGTTCAGTTTCCTGAAATTCAGGACCCAGGCAATAGTGTCTTCGTCAACTTTTTCCCTACGCCCTGTGACCTGGATTGTCAGACAAACGAGTGGCTGGCTGATGCTGATTTGCCGATGGTACTTCTGCCCCATCACTTTCAATGTCATCCAAGTTCCATGACCTCTTCAAAGGCTTCGATGAGCTTTTCGGCAGTCTTTCTTCATCCTCGGGCAAGACATCACTCTCATCAACATAAGTATTGGTTGAATTCCGAAAAGTACACTTCGGAGATTAATCTACTTGTATTGAACTACACAGATTATCCACCCGAAAAACAATTGATATTTGACAATACCTATTCTTTGCAGTTGGTGAGTAAATCATGGTTTTGCAACTCACCATATGGACTCATACTGGATCGGCCATGCTTCATGACTTCGCTGTTCATAGTCGGGTCAAAGGACTTGACCACTTCCTGCGGGCTGATTCTTTCTAACCCTGAAATCATAATTTAGAACTCTTCATTGATTCAGTGTGATTTACACAGTGATATAAGAAATCAAAAGGGGTTCAGGAATAAACCAACAACCTCATACATTTTTTTACCTGATGATTTTTTGCCTTTAAAAGCAAACCAGTTGATATCCGGGAGTGATGTAAAGTTCGCGGTCATTTTGTTGGCTAGTTATTGTAAATTTGAGGGCTATAATGCCAATAAATGATGTTAAATGGGAATTTTACCGTACAAAATGAATACCACATTTTTGCGCCCATTTGAGAACAATTTGGAACTTCACGTATTACGTATTGTGGAAATGAAATGTCATTTTAAAATTATTTAATGATGAAATGTCACGTATAAACTACCCTAAGAATAATAAGTTTTATAACTAAATAATATTGCCTTTTTTCTCGATTTTCATGAAAATCAGGTTCATTATTAGCACTAATAGGATAAGTAACATAGTGACATGATTCGACGAGAAAAATCTTATAATACAATACCGTATCACATTCAGCCCATTTGATTTGAACAAATGCGCTCATTTTAAGGTTAAAAATTCCTGTGACAGGTCCTTTTCTCAACACATTTCAAGTGGAATCCAAATCTGCATTAAAGGATAAGGTTCTCATAAAACAAAAAAAAAACAAAAAAAAAATCGTCATTCTATGACACGTCGTAAAGAGTACCTCTTCTGTCGCCCCTACGGCGGTTTTGAAGTCGGTCACAAATGGAAAATGAGAACATTCGGAGGAACTGGGTTCTCATAAATAAAAATTTACTTGAAAGGATTAATAGTGTCTTGAAGCGATAAAGTGGAGCGAATTATGATGAGAAACATTAAGAAACGGAATATTCTGCAAAGATTCAGGTACCAGTTTTTTCTTGTTCTCAACATATTTGAATGGAATAGTACGTATTTGAAGAGATAATAAGTGAAAATAATGAGTATAACACTAGATTACAAAATTTAGGGGTGGTCTGGCTGCCTTGTTCTTTCACCACTTTTCTTATGGTATTTGGTGCGCTGAATCCGAATCTGACGTCAGTTTTTTTTTTCCACGTCGGATTTTCAAGATATAGCTAGTTTTACGATTTTTCTAGTTCTCAATTTTCTTCATTTTTTAGTGAAAATTCATCTTGCTCAAATCTCCTCAAAAAGTACTCAGACTTATAGGAAATTTTATGTAGAATCCGAATATGTACTTAGTTTTTAAGTAAAGTTGTGTTAAACCCCCTATTTTCCACAAAACGTATCAAAAAACACCGGTTCTTAACGTTTTTCTTCGGGTTTTCCCTTACACTTTGCCACTTGAAAAAAAAATTAAGGCTAAAAAAAATGTTCTCGTGCTTTTACTTTGTAGGGGGGACACCCCAGAGGAGAATGAGACCAATCGCAGCCTCCTAAACCCATTAATATCGAAGGAATGAGCTTTTTTTTCATGGCACTGAGATGAAAATTCACAAAAACCGTTAATTAATTTTTCGAGATAAGTATGTGCGTTCCTAAATCTGTTTTCCTCAAATGGATTTTTCTTTCTTCTACATTTTTTATACTTGTCACCTAATAAGAGTAAGATCGAAAATAGGTACTCATAGGGGGAGTAAATCATAATTGGGAAACTCTTGTGATTTTAATTCAGTTTTACAACACAATTAACTGCAGAAAAGTTAACGGTGTAAATCTGTTGCATGAAGGCTCAGATGAATCAATAGTTGGTACAATGTTTGGTTATTCCTCCACCTCAGAGGTTTCACCAAGATATGAAAACTATGGAAGAACGGTACAAAGGGTATTGGGACGTTCACATGATGGCGGACTATTGTTGGACCTTAAAAAGAGATTTACCTCAGGCGGCGAAGTTTTCTCTACATAGATGCCGGCGATGAAACCTCTGAGGTGGAGAAATAACCAAACATTGTACCAACTATTGATTCATCTGAGCCTTCATGCAACAGATTTACACCGTTACTAACTTTTCTGCAGTTAATTGTGTTGTAAAACTGAATTAAAATCACAAGAGTTTCCCAATTATGATTTACTCCCCCTATGAGTACCTATTTTCGATCTTACTCTTATTAGGTGACAAGTATAAAAAATGTAGAAGAAAGAAAAATCCATTTGAGGAAAACAGATTTAGGAACGCACGTACTTATCTCGAAAAATTAATTAACGGTTTTTGTGAATTTTCATCTCAGTGCCATGAAAAAAAGCTCATTCCTTCGATATTAATGGGTTTAGGAGGCTGCGATTGGTCTCATTCTCCTCTGGGGTGTCCCCCCTACAAAGTAAAAGCACGAGAACATTTTTTTTAGCCTTAATTTTTTTTTCAAGTGGCAAAGTGTAAGGGAAAACCCGAAGAAAAACGTTAAGAACCGGTGTTTTTTGATACGTTTTGTGGAAAATAGGGGGTTTAACACAACTTTACTTAAAAACTAAGTACATATTCGGATTCTACATAAAATTTCCTATAAGTCTGAGTACTTTTTGAGGAGATTTGAGCAAGATGAGTTTTCACTAAAAAATGAAGAAAATTGAGAACTAGAAAAATCGTAAAACTAGCTATATCTTGAAAATCCGACGTGGAAAAAAAAAACTGACGTCAGATTCGGATTCAGCGCACCAAATACCATAAGAAAAGTGGTGAAAGAACAAGGCAGCCAGACCACCCCTAAATTTTGTAATCTAGTGTAATCCATTCATCAACTACTCACTAATTGCGCTAAGAGGATGTAACATAATTTTGATAACAAGCATATATTTTTGTAGAGGGTGGAGCTTACCGCAGCTGTTATTGTTCATCTGTGGGGGAATAAATGGGGACTCCGTATCCGAGTGGTAGCTGTTCCAGTCGCTGGGAGTTTTGTTGTCACTCCCTCGAGAAAAGAACTCGGTTCCTCCATTTTGTGCTCCACTCTGGAAAATTTGGGGATCGTTAAAAAGTTGGAAAAAATGTGTTTCAACAATCCAAAATATTATTTATTTAATACGAACACAATAATAATAATATTTAATATGGCGATTTATCTGGATTTATTATACAATTTCATGTTTTAAAGAGTCACTAGAGGTTTCACATCCCAGTGACCTCTATCGAACAACTGTTGATATCGTAGTTATGCCTGAAACTATCAGCTATTAGTTATACTATCCCCTACTTAGTTGTCCCACGGCTATTATACTAATTGAATGCATACATAATCGATAGTTCCAACTTACATGGGAATAATTATTGTACCACGGCTGCTCAACATGCTGTACAAGACTGTTGTAATCAGCAGGAGGTGGCATGTGCAGCTGAGGGTACCTGTAAATAAGTGCTCAATGTATCCACAATACTACGAACAATAATAATCATTACCTATGTATTCTTATAGCGAATTTCAATGAACCTGGGATCAAATTTTAGTATATTAAAAGTATTTAATTTGTACTTCTAGTTCAATGGGGTGTGCGCATGGGTCGGAAAAACTGTTTATTGTTATTTCTGATCTAAACTAGACCTTCTAGCGTTAGAAGACCTTTTTCTATGATTTTTCAAAGTTTCGAATGTTTATGACGTCATAGTGGTCTGGGGGGGGGGGGGGGTTCCATCCAGGCGGGAGGGGCGCGTGACCTGATAAACATTCGAAACTTTGAAAAATCATAGAAAAAGATCTACTCATCCAAAAAGAAAACGGCTGGTGTCAAAATCTTCAAGATGAGGTCTCCTTTCGATTAAAATTTTTTAAAAAATCAGGCGCTCCCCCCAATCTTAAACTTAAAACAATCTAAATTGTCGTTCAACTTCGACAAAGATGGAAATCAGAAAAGATAGTACATAATAACAGCGAAACTCAGAAAAGATAGTACATAGTAACACCTACTATTTATCTAGTGAAAAAACACATAAATTAAGTACCATCATTGGTGTTCCTTCTCTACGAGTCGGAGGCATCTATCTAGAAACGGTGGGGTTGGTAGGTATAATTACCTATTGGATATGGCTTTAGTAAATATCCTGAAAGGAATGATTATAAGGTGTTTTCAAGTTAAATATTTACGAAAATATCTCTTTATTTCTATAACACGAACTAAGCATGTGACTTTATAAAACAATCACATGATCAGGCCTGAGGGTACAAAGTGCTTAAATTTAATATTTATCGATTTTTCATTAAATTAAATGTTATTATTACCTCAGCTCAGAAAAGTTCTCATTGTAGTTCTGTAACATCCTTTCTTGCCTAAACTCCTCCGCCCGCTGACTCAGCATCTGTAACGAAAATTGATCATCACAGTCGGATCATATTCACTCGCAAGTAGTATTTTAATGTTATTCAGTATTGAATACCAAACAAATTTTGTTGTGTGTGGGTATGTAAATAACACTGAACGATTGAGGGCAGTATGAGCTATATTAACCCGATTTATACATAATTTTGAAGTACTAGGTAATTATAAAGATGAGAATAATCATTAGTGGGGTAGGTAGGTATTCTTATCAATAATTACTAAGTGAATCGTCTTGGAAAGGAACCGCTCAGTTGACTACACAAAATCTGACGAACTAAAGAAAAATACTTCTAAAAAAATATTATTTCAAGACGATTTCAAGTCGTGACCTCTCAAATTCTTGAAGTTGATAAAATCTTGAAACTAAACATGAGCTTTAGTTAAGAAGTACTCGTAGTTTATTCCCAAATTTGCAAACCAGAAAACCTTGTGCTACTGACGTAGTAACCAAACTGTGGAATTGTTGCACTGTTTACTGTTTTTTTAACTTAACGTATAAACTATGATAATTTCAATCATTTGAGTTCAGTAAATTTTCGAAGTAGCATAAATTCCCTACAGTTTGAGACCAATTTAAACAAAGTAGGTTGAATAATTGTGGAGGAACGCCAATTAAAAAAATAGGTTTCTCAAAATAATTTTTTTCTGTAGTGGTAAGTTTGTTATAAGGTCGTGTTTCGAGCCTTTCATAGAAAAACTACTCATTTTAGAAGAAATTAAAATGAAAGGAATTTGAAGAAAATGTAGTCAGCTCCAATTTGAAACCTTAATTTATCTTCTCAAGAATGAATAAAAACCAAAAACATAAAAAAGGTCATGTTTTGGCAATTAATTTTCCTGAAGGGTCCTAACAACATACATATAACATTAGTAGATACCCTTCGTTTGCAATGATAATTGATTGGGATACCAGGTATGAAATGTTTCGGTGAAAAAATGGAGTCAGGTAGATTAAACCAACACGACCGCACAGCAGTGCGGGTAGGGTGGACCGAGCGCCGTTTCGCCGAGTACTGTGACCGGCCAGGCCGAGCGAATTAATTTAATTTAATTTAAATTGAATTAACTTTTATAATTGAATTGGTGTGTGCTTTAATCGAATGATTTCGCAGAGTCAGTATGATTCTGGTTAACGAAGTACAAGAAAAAGAATCAAATGCGCTTCTGGAAAAACGAATTAGCCTATTCCAGGCTAAATGGAAAATATGAAGGTACAGTATCACAAAATGTAAATACCTACAGGAAATTAATACAAGGCTGCTAAAGTAGGCACTTGGCGTACATCATACTTATACGTTAAAATTATTATGGAACAAAATGAGTAATAGGTAATAAAATTTCACAATTGTAACTCTTAATAATTAAGAGTTTAAGTATATTAAGTATAATAATTATTATTATACTTTCAAAATTTGGGAATTTCTCCATTCTACCTCATTTTTCGACTTACATGGAATATTAGTAATTAGGAAAACAACGAAAGAAAAAATAAGGAAAAAAGAATTGGAAAAACAACGAAAGATTTGAGGGACGCGGTGGCTGGAATAGCCAACCTAGCTTGGGGAGGGGCAGTGACTGAACCAGTCATGCGAGAGGCAAGCAGCAGTCAACCAGCTCTGATAGGAGATATAATGGTAAACGGAGTCCGGGAGAGTGGGAGACCAGCGTTTTTTGATAATTGCATAGTGAATGCCGACGCTGTCTCCTACCTCTCCCAGGACTGGGAAACGACCGCTTGAATAGCTGCCAATGCAAAGCACATAAAGTATGATCAAGCCGCCGAAGACTGCCGCGGGTCTTTCACACCATTGGTTTGCTCATGTGATGGGGCCACGCAAAAAGAATTTGTAATATTCATGAAACGGGCATCCCACTCACTAGAAATTAAATGGAAAAAGCCGTTTTCACAACTTGTTGGATGGATAAAGACAAAAATCCAATTCGCCATCATTCGAGCTGTGTCCCTGCGAATACGAGGTTCCCGAAGGAAAGTGCGGCCACTTGAATTGGAGGACGGGGCAGCCGTTGTTATTTACAGTAACTCTATTGTTACGGTGGAAGAAAATTATACTGATTAATAAATTAAAAAAACGAAAGAAAAAATCATGAGTCCCAAATGAATTCTGGTCAGTTCAAGATCATTTCGAACCAGCGATCTAAGTACGGACCTCTATGACTGGCGAATAGATGTTATAATATTTATAAGTCGATAAAACCACACCAAGACGGAGATTGTTACAATGAGCCAACAATACCAAGCCAATCCAAACCATTTAAGTCTTGAATATTGTCTATGGATAAGAATTTCATAAGCGGAACCACGTTTTTTTTTCTGCATTCAAGCGTATTTTTCTCCCATATTTGGCGGGGTGAAATTATTACTGATTATACCGTGTAAAAACTGAGAGCTGAGCAAAGTTTTGCTGCGTTTGGTGCATGCGGGAGTAAACCCTAACAATCAAAAGAAAAAACATGAGATTTTTCCAATTTGACAAAAATTACTTTACGAGTTGATTTTTTACCCATCAGGACCCCAAAAATATTTTTTTAGAGGGTCCAGAAAGATGGAAAATTTGACGTCCTTTCCATGAGTTTTGGAATTTTATGGCATACGTTAAAAATCTCGAAAAATCCTTAAAATCATATAATTCGGATTTTTGTGGGTTGAAAGTTGTAGAAACGACTCCCAAAGTTTTGCAGTCCTTAACATGGAACACACTGTATAAAGCATTTCTGAACAAAAAACAATCGTTTCTCAAATTCAAAGGAATTTTTTCCAAATATTTGAAAATTGTTCAAAAATAACTTAACATTATCTAATCAGATTTCGTGTGTCAAAAAGTGGAAGAAAAAAGGGTTTTGGAAGGATATTTCGAGGTCGAGTTGATAACTACTTCGTGGTTGTTGGGAAATTATTGCCCTTAGGGATACCTACTTCGTATAATTTAGCCAGAGGGAATGCGCTACATTGATTAGCTTCATTACGGAAGCACTCAGTAGATAATGGAGCGGAAGATGGCTGAGAGAGCGAGCTGTGTATACAAATTTAACTTTATTTACAGTTGGAGGAACCGGTAAGTGAACTGGGAAAGGAGTAGTTGCTATGGAAGTTTGGCTTGCGCTGAGGTGACGAAGCGGGCGTTCGATCTTCCTTGAATTAAGAGATCTCCTATCGCTCTGTGGTTACTTGATCAATGAATTTACTTAGTAGTTGGGCTCTCCAGTTGCAATTGGTGCGAAGGTTTTTAACAAGTCGAAGACACTCTTCAAACATGGGGGTTCGTACTCAACCAAAACCGGCTTTTCAACTGAATGTTCTCCTCCTCTTTTTACAAGAAGGTGACCCGAAACCAATCCCAAATACTTTAGGAATTGATTCTACAACTGATTTACGACAAATTTTCCCCCATATTTTTCCCCAAATTTTCCCCCATAATTTTACTCTTAATTAAAATTCTACTTTGTTAACTTTGCTTTTTTTCGTGTTTTCGATCTTACTGAACTAAAATGGTGACAACTCCCTCATTTTCCATGCAAATAAAATCTGATCACACTGTTGAAAAGAGCGTTAAATTTTCTTGACCTGATCAGAAAATCTGAACACTAGGAAAGTCGTTCTACTTCAAATTTAGAAATTTGTCTATCTCTGTTTTTTGTTCACGTAGGGAATTTTTTTCCAACTGGAAAAAGGCATTCTTCAGAGGCCCTCAAAAGCTCAAAACATTTCATTAGCTTTTCCAATGGTAACCCACTCTTTACTTTTACTATGAAATTTACCAGAGAAATGGTTTTTGAATGCGAAAAAAACGAGTTATAATTGTGATTGATAATTGAGAGTTTTTCACCATATCGACAGCCACAGTGCAAAATTCTGTCAGTAGATTTTAGGACAAGAACGCTACATCTCATCTCTATAAGATGTTGTGTGTATCGACCCACGGTATGAATGAGTTGTCAAATATCGGGACTGGGGTCATCCAGAAAAAACGATGTTATCGCCTAGCCTTCGGAAAATCTATTTCGTTCATCAGGGCTCAACATCAGTTATACTCGTACTTGAGGAGAGAGCACCCACGAACTCATACTCTCTATCCGGTTCTCATTCAGTTTGAAAAAGTCTAAAACTTAAAATAAATAAACCATCAAGCTCTCAACAATAACAAAACAGATTAGGTTTCAAAATTTTTAGGCGTCTAAAAAATAGAAAATAGGCAACAATAAAATTTTGAGTTAGTGGGTGCTTTCTCCTCAAGTATAACTGATGTTGAACCCTGATGAAGGAAAAATATTTTACGAAAGCTAGGCGACAACAGCGTTTTTTCTGGATGACCCCAGTCACGATATTTGAAAGTTTACTCATCTCTAGGACTCGGCAAAAATGTAATCACAGAATTTTGCACTGTGGATGTCGATATTCAAATGGAAAAAAAACTTGAATTTTAAGCGGAGTAAAAGAAAGTACTAGGAGGGAAAACTTGTCAAAAATTAGCAGTAGAATCGATTGCTAAAGTATTCCTGGTTGGTTTCTGGACACCCTGAAGACCTACTTCTCATTAGAATAGGTTTCCAAGTAGGGTGAGTCTGAATAGCTTTGTCAGATGGGGAACAATAGGTCTGAAAATTATTGCATTAATCAAATTGAAGCACCAAAAATGTCTTTGATGTGAAATAAGATTTCACGATGGTTTTCTAAACTCACTTAATTTACTACTTATTGTGTCGTCTTTAATTTTGAAGCAATAATCTGGTTCAAGCAACCACAACATTCCAGTTTGAGTGGAATCAAGCAAAATCGAGATTATCCTGATTATCCTGTGGTATTTAAGGATTTTTATAATCAGGATAATCTCGATTTTGCTTGATTCCACTCAAATTCCACTGAATTTTGAACACCTCTAGAAGTGATTGGTGGGACATCACTAACGACAGATTAGCTTTGAGAGTTGTATTTTGTCTATCACTGGTTCTTTGACCAGATACTCTACCATTTTCTGTCCAATATGTCATATTGGACAGAAAATGGTAGAGTATCTGGTC
Source organism: Apolygus lucorum (assembly GCA_009739505.2). NCBI lineage: Eukaryota > Metazoa > Arthropoda > Insecta > Hemiptera > Miridae > Apolygus > Apolygus lucorum. Next base: position 5,830,867 of record CM019178.2, on the reverse strand, counting down.
AAAGTACCAGCGATAGACAAAATACAACTCTCAAAGCTAATTTGTCGTCAGTGATGTCCTACCAATCACTTCTAGAGGTGTCCAAAATTCAGTTCAAAATTTCAGCGCTCTCGGATGCATAGGTGATTAATCGTTCACTCGAAAGATCGAAACGCACCAAAAGCAAGCTTTCTTTACCTCGTCAAAGCTGCCCAACGTACAAAGTTTCTTAACAGTCGAGTCTGGAAAAATGGTGTAGAAGGTATTTCGAGAAGAAAGGAAAGTCCCAGAACGTGCACTTGAGGCCTTCATTGCTTGAGGCAAAGTTTTGGTATCGGGCTACTCATGAAGTTGAGGGATTCGTCTCCTCAAAACTTACTATAAGCCAGTCGTGACGTGTTTGGCAACGAAATAGATCCTCAGATCTGGATCGCTTGATAGATTCTGTACCTTCTAAGACAGAGATTTTGTAAATCTATTAATCATATTGCACGTGGATATTTTTGTTCATTCACTTGAGAGAGATGGATAAACTGATCGTTATGTATTTTTTGTTTCGTCAATATCTCATTTTTGTATTTGTTTAGCAGGTCAATACGACTTGCGTCCTCAAAAATCTTATTTCACATTCGCAAGTAGCGTTTCAGAGTATTTTGAACAATTTTGGTTCCGTTGTACATCCATATACGACAGATCGAATCCTTGTCTCGCCCATTCCATCGTCATCAGACCTACAGCAGCTTTTGTGTGAATTTACCCAACCTACATTTTCTTACGATTTCACTCAAGTCTGGAGGATAACCAGTTACCAAGACAACTCCTTTTTATTACATCACAGAAGTACCAGTTGGAGCCTCGATATATGTGAGAAACCATGTACAAATTTTAACCTTGTTACTTGTAAATGTCGAAAAATTGTCAACTAAACCGTGGAAGGAATGTTTCGTATTAGGTACAATTTTACACTAATTAGTCCCATCATAATTTATTTATAATTTCCTATCAATTTATATCATTGCTATAAAAGATGTCACCAGTAATAGACAATCACAAGTTAGAACCGAAATTATAAGCCTCACAAATAAGGGTAAAAGTGATGTTGTTGTGGTCCTTGGGTACGGTGTAGCCACCCAGTATCAATTACAAGGTATTACAAGGAAGTGGTGTGAGGTTATGAACAGCGAGATCAGTTGGTATTGGATGAGCTAATGGTCAAGTTGAAAAGGTAATTGGTTTCAATCTTATTTTCTCATGATAAAATTTCGGCTTGAGGGGATGCTGGAGGTGATTTTAAATGTTTATTATTATGTTATTAACTGGGTCGAACCTTCCTTCTAAATTGCTTAATTACTATTGATATGAACTAATTTAGAGGATCTGGAAGCAGCCAAACATTAGAAGAGATGTTGATGGATGAGAGAAACATAGTAGTAAAACTATGAATGCATTACAAGGTTCAGAAAATTAGGTTAATCAGAAAGTGATGTCTTAAGCAGGACTTTCACTCATCAACACAGTTCAGGTTGATATAAAAGTTCCGTAGTTGCAAAGGACGGGTATGAGCTGCACTGTAAATGTAAAGCAGACAAAAGTCATAGCGAAATGTTGTCACGTAACTCCAGCCCCATATGGCAGAAAAAGAGGTAGAATATGGGGAGGGTTCAACGACAAAAAGAAAAGCTGGGATCCAAATATGTGTCACGAGTGCCAAGTCAATAATGAACCAACAAGAACTGTAACAGATGAAAAGTTTGGGGGAGAGGACAAATCGAGAGATAAGGACTCTATCAGGCGAGATCCCCCCGCTATGAAAACCACGTTATGGAGATGGAGGTGGGAAAGCGAGCGGGGGTGGAAGTTGGTACACTGTGACGCAAGCTGCAAGGGCAGTGCCAGTTATTGATGTGTGGGGTTCGATGTCCAGCACCCTCCTCCCAGCCTGGAGATATAGTAGGCTCTAGGCAGGCGCCCTCGCTACCTAGCAACAGAGGGCCGTTCCCATGGCGACGGCTCTACCCACCACCCACGCTCGAACTTCCACTTTTCCCTGATACTATTGTACACTCCCCTTACTACCGGGGACTGGGTTACTACTTGCCATCCCCGTCCTTTCTCACCCTGACTTCCGACTTTACGCGTCCTCCTCTCGCCGAGTTCTTCAGAAATCACTCATTTGTCAGCCACGGAGAAACCTCGTTCCTCGTGCTTTTCCACCATCCTCTGCACCAGCCTCGTGGAAGACCTTGCAACGTTATCGACCCGACGGCTTTGGGGGCCTCAGGGAGATAACCCCTTTGTTTCCCAGCTTCCTAAGTAGCCTGCAAAATTTGAGACTCCCACGATCTAAACCTTCCGCCTCTGACCTTTCAAAAGTACCACGGTCAAAGAACATTTACATTATTGCAATGGTCTAAAATGACCTAGTTTACTATGTTTTCAGTTTATCATGCGGGTTTTTCAAGGAGGGCGGATTGTGAAAACCCGAAATTATCAATTATTGCTTTGGAGCTACCAAAGGTACTTAAGGGATGTTCTATTACATTAAAATTTCAACTTCCATCTCTCGTTTTAGGCATTTTTTTTTTTTTTTTTGGTCTTACTGTGAGAGTCCAAAAAAAATCATCAAACGGAATACACTCCAACTTTCTAATTGTTTATGAACTGATCCACGCTTCCGTTTCAACATAAGTAGGTATACTTTTAGGGAGCCTACTCATATTTCGGGGGACTGACAACTCGTCCGCGGATGAGAAAAAGCATGACAACTCGTCCGCGGGCATGGACAACTCGTCCGCGTGCCGGTTCAAAAGTTGTACTGGACAACTCGTCCGCGAGCACGAATGTGGAGGACAACTCGTCCTCAAGTAAAAACAAGGGAGGACAACTCGTCCGCAAGCCAGAATAGGGAACGAAGGGAGGATAATATATAACATATATATATATAATATAATAATAATTATTATATATATAATATAATAACATAGGTACTTAATTTTTAAATTATACTTCAGTTAAATTTGTTTATATTGTATTGTTTTTATTCACTCACCATGCCTGTCTCATATGAAACCTGCAGCCCACCAGTGCTGTGTTCGGCCAAACTTTCTTAACGGCGATGCATGCTCTCCTCAAATTCCTTAACACTCATTTCCAGCTCAAATGGATCACCACTTGTCTGTTCACACTTTTCTCTAATCACAGTGAGGCATCTTTCATAAGTAATACTTTGTTTGTTGGGTAGACATGCGAAAACAAGTGGAACATAGAAACCTTGCCAGTACCCGTGAACGCTAAACAATTGGCAAAAAAACTTGGGACAGAAGTCGAAAGTGCCGTCCATATAAACCGCTGAGCACTTGCATAATGCGCGAATGTTTGTGAGGCATGAAAAAATTAAAATTCCGTGATGTTTGTCCGCATGCAGCACAGTAGTTGTCCAACACCAGTTGTTATCGGACGAGTTGTCCTTCGGACCAGTCGTCACTCACCCTATCTCGTTCGCGGACCACTTGTCCACTCGCGGACCAGTTGTCCACTTCGATTTCGGTCAGGCCTCTTTCACTTTTGGTCGACCGCGGACGAGTTGGGTGTCCTCCCATATTTCACTTGAAATTTACAGAATACTCACTTTTTTCTATCATTTTCACAAAATTGTTCAACATAACAGAGCATTTTTGTAAACAATAAGATATATAGAAGCTACCTATTATTTTAGAACTAAACCTTATCCTATTCTACTGATTTCGAAGAAATTTTCGGGAATAGTTTGTGGGGAGCTCCGGTTGGTCTCTGAGCTTCATTGTTCCCGAATCAATGACGCGCATGCGAGATCGTAATATCCACCAAGCATAATTATTTCTCTTGGTCGAATTTCCCAATGTTTCTCCAAAACTTGGAGTTTTTAAAAATTGAACAATGCAAAAAGTAAAACCTATGTAGGTCGTTCCTAGAGTGTTTAAGACAGCAGAATGACTTTTCTGCTCAATTCAGCAGCTACGTCAGACCACCTATGACCTAGTTAACTGAAAAATAGTTGAGTGATGAAGAATCCACAACGTGTACTTTCTAGTCGCCATAAAACCCCCAAATCGGGAGCAAAACTAAACATACAATTTTTGACGCGTTAGGCGTCTCGCTATCCTTACCATTCGGAAATTAATTCAAAATAATGTTCCTAAACAGATCCGGTATGATGGACTCAGAATACCTGTGTTTCTGTATCAGAAACTGTTAGAATGCATGAATTCTATCCACAGGATTTCAACCCTTCATAGGTACTCGTTTAAATTTATATAGTTACCTAGAATCGTGAACATCCCGAAACATGCAATACGTAAAAATATTTTCATCCAGTAGTCTGGGAGATGTTACTTCAAAAACACTCGGCCTGGTTTTAGTAAATGAGTGACACGCTATAACCTCAAGGCAAATCGCGTCAAGATCCCGAAATTAAAGTTAGATTAAATTATTCTCCAGGTTGTGGAGTAATAGCGTTATCCTTCCCCGGCTCCCGAGGCGGTCGGTCGATACTGCACAGGAAGGAGCGAAAACCCGTCCTGGAGTTTCAAAACGAATCCTTGCGACGGCAGATTTGAGTTGTTGTCTACCTGGTGATAGGCGGATGGTTAACTGATACGATTAGATAATATTCAAGTGTAATTTGAAAACTTTTAAACCATTTTCAAAGTCAAAAACTTTGTCGACTTTAATGGAGAACATTGTAGAGGTGGATGAGACACTGAAAAAGCTGGAGAAAAACGTTTAACTCTGGTTTGATGAATTCCATCGAAATCTTTTTCTGTTTCAGAGCTTCCGTTTCTGTCAGTATGTCTCTCGTCAATTTCATGTCTCTTTCTACCATACTTTTAGGACTAGGACCGATTATTCCGTTGATGGTTCCCACTAAATTCCTTAACTAAAACACCAATAGTAACATGATTCTCCAAAACACGACTTTTTCTCAATGCATTTCCCGATTCGGCTCAATTTGGAGGTCCATAACAGTCCAATCAGTAGAAGCCACGGTACTAATGGAAAATCGCCATCTTCAATATAATATCAAAAACTTGTTTTCTTTATTAGGGTACCAAAAAGTACAACATAAAATTATTCAATTTTACATTTCATGATAAACTGATTATTCTTTCAAGATATCAAGCAGTTTTTTGAAGTGAGTTCGAGATTCTTCGGAAGCTCAATAGAATAAATCCACAATAAATACGATTGAGAAGAGAAATCATTTCTCGTGACATGAAAGTTTGGGACAATCTGGTATGACCTATTCGGAGACGAGTCAGGACAACCTCGAGTATACTACTGTTCCACGCGGATGCTGTCTTTTAGTCTTCCCAAATTTTTTGGTGCTCTATGAAGAGCCAATCATTTTGTCAGCTTTTATATACCGTTGACTTCATTGTTGACAGGAAGTGATGTTGGAAGTTGGATCTCTGCTGCAGCTTGGTCATATTAATCTGCAACTTGGTTTCCCTAATTATCCGACCAAACACATAATGGCAGTTGTCCCACTGTGCATCAAACGCTGTACAGTGATGAGGATACCCTTGGCCAGTGGATGAGCTTCCTCGCCTTTTTCATTTGCTTGAAGGGTACTCAAGGAACCTAAGCTTACGACAAGCATTTGATTCAGTTGTCAATGTCAATGTCTTGAGAATAGCAAACAATTCGTAATTTTGTTTGTCATTTTGTTGGTATCTCTATTTATATTTACGTTTAATAATGTTTATTAATCAATATTATCAACAAAAATTCATATTGACGATTTATTAGTGGTACGGATTTGTCCATGATATTTCACGTAACTTCGCTAAACCAGCTGCCTACCCATGTTGACATACATTTCGAAGTCTATTGACGAGTTTGCCCAAATCATTTTACTAGAAAGAGATGTGGAATATGTATTAAACTTTTTTTTATGAACGTTTCAGTTATATGTACATTTCTGCACGTCATTCCAAAAAACTTTTAACGCTAATTGGACCATAGTACTACTAGTGTCACCGAAAACATCTCAGGAACCCCACAAATATCCCAAAGTGTCATCGGTGTAACCAAAATTAACTTGCAATTTTAAATTTTCTGCACAGAAAATTTTTTGTAGGTTATTGGAAGTCTCAAAATAGAGTTATGAAAATAAATTCAAAAGAAATCGATATAAAAATTTTCAAAATTTTTGTCAAAACATCATTTTTTGACTTTTATTAACTTACAAAAAATGTTTCAAAAAATTCAGCTCTGTCCATTAATTGTTTAATTGCAATTTAAATCTAGTTAATCTGGTGACACATTCCCAACAATATTATCGGTACCGTAAAACCGTCAAACTTTACCCCAAGATTTACTCCAAAACATTTCCAAATACAATTTCTTCCACCCAAAATGGGTTAAATTGATTTTTTTAAATAAGTGAATTGATCTTCAGGGCTTCCTGAACATTTTGAGTGGTCGAGCTCATTGATCAGATAATTGTACCCCCCCCCCCCCTATTTAATTGTTTAAATGTTGGAGTGAAGTTACCTACGAGTGCGTCTATCTTTACTCCACTCTGAAAAACTCACAGTTATCGCTACAGAAACTGGCAGTGGTGCAATGTTACTTGTCGGGATTGAATTCATTACCCCAGAAATACTTGATAATATCAAGTATTTATAATATTATTATAAAATATATTCTGAAAAATTGAACTTTTTAGCTTGAAAAATACAAGTTATACCTAAGAAAAATATAAATTCCAATGATCATTTATTTCAACGAATTTGCTTGAAATGCAATATTTCTGGTTGAGAGATCACAATTTCAGTCTTCCAGTATAGACAGACTTATGTAGATGATCGAGCAAAACTTTCTACAAGTAAATAAATATTAAGGACAATAAACGATAAACGAATGAGTTGACAAAATCACAGAAAAAGTCTGTTTCACATTCAATTTTCACTTTCAAATTAATTGCAATGGTAAATTTCAAAGTTAACCCACGAGTAAATAATACTGTAAATCACAACTTATGAGACCAAAGCACGTTTATGTTCATATCATAATGCAGGTGTTCAGTTGTAAAGTTTCGGTAGGGGCGCGTACCAAGCTTTTTCTCATTTCTTCTCCCCTTCTCTAACTTCTGACATGAGATACACTAGAAACCTCACATTCAACACTGCGAAAATTATAAAACTCAAATATTTTTCGAGATTAAATAAGAAAAATATGAGTGAGGCTACCTTTATCCCAACCTTTATAGTGGAGTAAAGATACCCGGTTTTTGGAGTAAAGTTACCATCAAATTTTTGGTAAACAAAGGCATAACTAAGAAAACACTTTTTCGAGAATTTGATTATGATTGTGTATTTTGTTCAAAATAAGATATTGAAAGTGATATGATGAGGGCTTGCCTGGTAAATCCACTCTAAACACCTGATATGGAAGAAATTTTGGAGCACAAGAAACAGGACAAAAACAGCTGAACAGCAAACTATGACTGATAACATGGATAAAGGCGCCATCGCAAGCCGCATCAATTCTCTGGAATGTGGAGTATAACGAACACACAATAGGTAACTTTTATCTAGGTTCTACCACGCTTACGTCACAATTGAAGATTCTCACTTTTTGGGGTAAAGTTACCTCTGGTGGGGTAAAGTTTGACGGTTTTACGGTAACACTAATGACACCATGGTCCAATTAGGGTTAAGGTACTTATTCAAGATAGAAGATTGGAGCATGTCGTCTGATCATCTGGCACAATTTTCCATAACTTGGTCTGCGAACAGATGTGCCTATAACGAATTAACGGGCTAGTACCTTCTAAAGAATAAACATTCTGAGAAGTCCCAAACTTTTATTCCTACCATTCGAATCGAATAGTCCTATTTTCCAATAACATGAAATTACAGGGTCTTCCAGCTACGATTAATATGATTCAAGAATCCAACAACATAACTAATATAGAACCGATAATTTCGTGATCGACCGGATGAGAATATAAGAATATTTAAACGAATTGTTAACCAGACTCTAGTTGACGGAATATAGACCAGCCGTTAGGCAGAAGTTTGTAATTCACTGAACTTACTAAGCCGAATTTAAAAGGAGTCAAAGGAATGCAAAGCGACTTTTATAATAAGAAGAGATTTTAACGAAGTTCTCGTCACTGAAGTTCAGATTGAAACTCGAGAGAAGAGGCAAGATGGCTCTTCGCAACTTTGTTCAAGTTGAGTTGGCCAATTTTCGAAAGCTGTTGTTGACGGAGGCTTAACAGGTGCGGATATCATATTAGCATATTAATTAAGAATAAAGTAAACAAACATGCAGTTAAATAATGGGATCTGTTTATATCAGATTTATAGTTGGGTTGTTGCATAGTCAGGGGCTGGATCTATTCACACACAATTGAAGTAACCTTTCACCAATCTGAGGGAACTAGAAAATTGAAGAAACAACGCGATTCATCTAGGGGTAGGAAGGAATTTTTGTATTTGATTGACTTATGCTACAAAATAGAGGAACGAGAGAAGAAATACCAATTTCATCAGACCCTTAGGTTTGCTTATGTAGTAAACAAATAAAAGTTCCTGCCAAATGCAATTTTTCGACTTTCACAACCATCCAAAGTCTACAGCGTTCCTGTTAAATTATGAATTGACTCGAAATTGATCCATTTACAAGTATGTGTAGGTACACATCAACTGTTAGCTCAAGAGCGAACTTACTAGGGACCTGGAGGGTTCTTTTCAACTCAGCAATTGCCTCAACCAGCCTTTACTATGCGAAACCAAGGGTGTCGTTTGTCATAAGGAGGCACTTGAGCGAATTCAGGTGAGAGTGTGCGAGAATGTGTTGAGAATGCGCTCAATGGCAGTAATGTTCCATCACTCTCTTCGATGGAGATTCTAGGCGTAAAATCCACGAAATCTCTGCTTTTTTACTCTCGAACATTTACATTATCCGCTCAACTTTCATAAGGTTCATTAAAAAGACAAGCTTTCAAAAGTTTGTGCACGATGGGTTCCCCACTTGTCCTCGGATGAAGAGTGAAGTAGAGGTGTGGCGAAGACAGGAGTGTACTTGTTGGTACACCAGTAATATCAAAAAACAACTCTCGCTACCAAAAATGCTGAGAACTGATGACTTAGAACTCAGACCTTAGACTTGGAACTCGAACGTAAATCGTAAATCGTAAATAAATTTCCAATTGAATTTTTCTGAATGAATGAGATTTTTTAGAACCCTACTAAACTTACTCGTACTTGTACTTTTGTACACCTTATTACATGAGTATCTCTCCAGGCCAATGATCCACCAACTCTAAGGCAACATGACCTAACTCATTTTTGGGCTCTACTGAGTTGAGAGTGTTTCTAGATTCAACAGTTCCGACACAAACCCTACACCAATTGGCTGCAAATACCATCGGAGAAGTATAATGGCCTGCACTTGCAGTACTTGAAGAAGTTCATGCCTCGCGATTGTCATTAATTTTTAAATTAAATCCCTCATTAATACCAAAGCAGGAGGAAAGTAAAGAGAAAGAGTGCCGAAGAGGGAGGAAAAGTGTTGATTATTCACCTTCAAACTTCCACTCCTAGTTTTAAAGTCAATTTACTTCAGAGTTACACCTAGGTTGCGGAAGCATTGTTTTAACTTATCAAGATAAAAGTTTTAAAAAATTTAAATTTTCTGAATAATCATGGTTTTGTGTCTGTCTGTCCGCAAATCCTTAAAAAGGGTGATACAATACGAAGTTATTGTCCGATTTTGATGAAAATTTCAGGGATTGTGTGGGTATAGATGGTTCCCTATGGAAATCTTTGCCCCTGAATTGAAAGTATTTTGTGCGCATGCGCAAACGTTAAATCCTTATAACAGCCACAACTTCTGCATTTTCCATCCAATTTTTATGAAATTTTCAGGCATCATGCGAATTTGTGTTGATGGTCCACTATGAAAATTATTGCAAGAGATTGTTGGCATTATGCAAGTGTTCAGTTTGCATAGAAGGGAACCAGCAAGGGATGTGCCATTATTTCCTATAAAAACTCCTCATTACATTATTTAAGAAAAGAAAACAGTTTTTGGTGTCTCCTGAAATTCAGGAAAAAAATGAGTTAGGTCATGTTGCCACTTCATCCTCGATGTACAGATATAAAATACCGAGTTCTTCAACATTATGGTCGTCTACACGGATTATTAAATGATAACTGCTATTCACGTTATAGTGAACACATCGTTTAAAACGCTCTAGTACACATTATTATTAGGTATTGTAATGAACATGATCAATTCAATCACGATTGCTATGAAATTATTTCGTTTCAATCTTACCGTTACTGTCATAGTTCGAGGCGTGTGAGCTTGCGGAGTTACTGTAGCTTACCTGCAACAAATAATTCCATAATCAACACCACTTACTCGCTCAGATAGTTTGTATGAGTGTATATTCGTATGTTTGAAGAGATCAAACCCCAACTACCCACTCAGTTTCAGCCAAATCAATTGATGAATATCAAACTATTATTGACTACAGAAGGCAAACACGGAACCATCTTGAGCGGTACATTCGGTGCCAAATGAGGAAAAACTCGTACTTGAACAACATTTAATCTTGTCCTACTTCAGAGCTCTTCTGGGACATGAAGTAAGGAGGTTTTGCTACACGCGGGTCCTACATGTCACTTTGAGAGATTTTAGAAAATCGAAACACATACTATTTAAATAAATTGTTTCCATTTTTGAATGAAAGGTGAGTCATGTTTTATTCCGAACCCTCACTTTTTTGTGTTTCCTTGACCGTCGGGACCCCAGACGGCGTCAAACCTGAAAACGAATTTCGATGGGCTTCAGAAATGATTGATCATTCAACGTCGTTTTCGGAACCCGAATTTGGGAGCACAGCGACGAAATAGTCTAGGCGGAGGCATATTGAGTGTGACCCAGATATAGGCATGTGTCGTGCCTTATCTAAAAGAGTTTTTATTATGTACAGTTTTGGTACACGTCATTGCTATTCTTGTACATGATTGGAATCATCACAAGGCTATGAATTCGTTCTGGAAACTTCGACTCATTATAAGGATGATGAATATTAGTTAACAAGTCCACAGAGCCGAATATAACTTTTTGGTTTTTATTTTCAATAATGCACCTTTGGAATACATTAAGAAATTTTTTTTAAACCCACCTCAAAATTTTTTGGTTTACGTTACAAGGAACGTGGTATGGTACTGCATTTTTAGAATCGAATGAGACCACCTAGAGCTCCGTAGGACCAACCGTTCTTTCCGTATGGAAATTGACAACAGAGCTTCAAGTCACTCAGTTGTGCAAAAAAGAGGCCTAATCTCCGTTCAAATTTTAGCTGGATAAATCAAATTGAGTAGGTAACATTCCAAACACAAAATTAGCAAGTCTCCAAAATATATTTAATTGACCTTTCATGCCTGAATCGAGTACCAAATAGTTGCATATTACATAGTAGTTGAATTGATATCCCTGAATAAGGAAACGCAGAAGTGGGTTACCGATTTTGACATGAACATGTCTTTTTTTTCTGGATTTTTCCCGAGTCAAAACTAACTAAATTTTGGAGTCAGAATATTGTTTGTTTGCTAGTATCGAGTGTGGTAACGAGGGGTGGTTCAGAGGTGAAATCGGATGATTTTTCATGACGGTTCGCTTTGTAATGCAACTGTTGTGATGCTACAAACACCTACTCAGTGCAAAGGGAGATACATTCATGTCAGAATGTATCCGCGTGAAACGTTGAAACATTCCCAAAGTTTTTGACATAGACATGTCTTTTGGCGAGCATCAAGGAATTTTTCGCGACACTTTTTTTTGCCACAAAAAATGCAAAGCGATACCAGTAAACAAAATCATAGCTACATATCGGAACGCTGCTATATATAACATGCGATCAAAAAGGTTCATTTATTTATTTATTTTTTTGGAAAAATCTGTTTATTCATAGAAAAAGTAAATAGGTAGGTACACATTATTAGAACATATTATTAATAAAATATCTTGTGTGTATTTTATTTCATAATTTTAATTTTCAAATTACACCTAAAACAATGGTCATATCCGTGATCTGTTGTTTTGGTTTATTATTTTCAATAATGAACCTTTGGAATCGACCAAGAAAAAAAATTTTTAACACCCCCTCAAAATTTGATGGTTTACGTTTCAAGGTACGTAGAATCCAAAAATCGAATACAAATTTGGCCGTCCGTCCGCCGTCCGCGGCACTTTTGCCACTTAGCATTGACCGATTTTGATGAAATTTGGTATGTAGGCTCCATTTGGGGTCTAGTTGTGCCCCGAAGCTTTTGGTTGATGTAAGTCACTTCTAAGGGTTCCAAAATCAATTTTGAAATTTTGAAAACGCCCTAACTCAAAAAATTTTGATACAAAGGTATTGTTTTTCCTTCAATTTAAGATTCTATAGAATTTTTAGAATTTTTTGAGACCACGCGGAGCTCTGTAGGACAAACCGTTCGCTCCCTACGAAAATTTAAGGGTTTATATTGAAATATATATATATATAAATCAAAACACGAGTGTGAATCGCAAAAGAGGCCTAATCTCCGTTCAAATTAGAGCTGACCAAAATGCGATCAATGGTTGGTAATTTTGATTTTGTTTTTTTCTTTTTCTTTCTTCTTCATATTGGATGGTTGGTGATTTTGTAGACGAGTGATCTATATAGAAAAATAATAAACCATTGTGTAATAATTTGCAGCGTTTTTTCCACTAAGGGAGAAATTATTAGTTTCAAAATGGAGTTGATTGTAAAGCGTTTCGAAAGAAAATTGTAGTTCACACGAACCATTTTGTAGTAAGCATTCTATGCAGAAGTTATTATGCCACGATTTAGTCCCAATTTGCTCAAAATCTCTGCCCATTTCAATGGACGCTCTTCGTGGCAATACAAATGACGAGGTTTCCAATTCAATTATAACAGTTTATTAACAAGGATAAAGCTAACGGATGGGCACAGAAGTGGTGCAATAAAGGATTTGAGAGTTCTTCTTTCGTATTGGTTATGCGCTTGATCCACATCTATATTTCAATATTCCTTTTTTTCTGAGCATCAGGAGCGGTCTCTTCTCTAATTTCTTAGTCGGGGTAGGGGTGCTCCGTCCTCTAACCCCATTCCGTGGATTCTGATGCTCTTCCTCGAGCTTCGAAGACGTCGGGAGACTGCACGGATGATTGATATCTGAAGTTTTGTACTTACCCAGGCAGCAATGGCAGATCTTGATGAGCTTTCCAACTGTATATCATTTTTAAGGTGTACTCGTACTATGAAATATGATCTTTTTTCACTCAATAAACGTTTTACTTCTTCTATGAAATATGAGGACGGACTTTTTTTTAGTGCAAACCTATTTAATATCTTGAATGGGATGGTCACTAGTTTTTTCTGTGATTTTTGGCTTCTAATAATATTAGAATCAATTTTATTTTGATATATTATATCAAAATAAAATTGATTCCAGGCCCTAAATTTCATGAACTGCTCTTCGATTATTGTCGAACACTCTGCTCAACGACTATCCGAGTCAAAGTTACAGCAACAAATCGGCTGAGTTGAAATCGACGCTCAGGTTGAGACAAAAATACTCCTACTGATCAAAAACATTTTACATTTTCTAAAGAAAAATCATAAAAATTGTAGAACATTTCCGAATGATTTTGCCTGAGAAGTAGGTTTTCCTTGGATAGATAGATCGAGTATTGAGGAAGCAAAAACCCGAGTTCTCGAACAATGCATAAAATTAGAATCACTTCATTGTACTCGGCTCACTTTATGGTATTAGGCTGGTTGGTGAATCAGTTGATATCAGATGTTGCGGAAGGCTCTATCACGAACCCGTTACCAAAAAAGGCTCCCCTCCTCAACGTCCTTTTCATAGGCTTCGATGAAAGCTTCCACCTTCCACCCCAAATCGTTGTCGGTTCTGGGGAAACATTCGACTGATTAGTTTCAGATTTCCCCGTTTGAAGTGCCGAAAGGGGGAAGAGGGTACGTAACTTTGAACGGCGGTAACCATAAGCTCAATGAGTAATTGATTCTACGGTGCTGGAGAGGCCGTTTTATTGAAGAGGGATACCTCAGTCACTCCATTTCACCTCTCGCTTTAGACGAATGAATGAATGGAGGTGCGTTTCCAAGAGACTCGTAGTTTCGGTTCATTCAAGCGGGCTTATCTTCCGCTTTTCACATCCCTCATTCCCTTGCAACCGCCTAACGTAAAGCACGGCGTACGGCGACTACACGTTGGGCTCGCACATGTACCTAGTAAGAACACGAGAAAACTAGCAATTTGTGCATCCCCCGTACGTTACACCCTTAATGTTGACCAAAATTGATGAAATTTGTGTCTGGATGTGACTACTATGACATTAGATTGACAAAAAAGTGTCCATACTACAAGAGGGAATCTTGCCTCACAATTTTTTAATTTTTTTTTCGAAAGAGGGTTCACTGATATGGAAGAGAACCTAGTGTGCTGCTCGAAAACGCATCCAAAAAATTTAGTGATGTATCAGGAGTCTGTGATGTGAAGAGTTTTTCCTTACGACAGCAGCGCTACCTCTGATAGCGGACATGAAACAACTGGCAATTACGTGATCGAACACACGAGTGCACTGCAAACTGGCACAAATAACCCAGACACGAAAATGACGAGAAAAAAGCAATTTTACTCAGCCTTTTTTACAATTCGATTCCGAAGAGCTCATCCCGAGATTGTGTTATGAAATCCATCCGAAATTTCTGAAAACGGGAATATACGTATTTAATATAAATAAGTAGTAATGTCCGAAGATAAACCACGACACCCATTCTACCAATTAGTTTATGAAGCATTTTAGTCTTCATCTTCTCTTATTAAGTTTCTATATTAGTTAGTTTTGATTTTGAAACACATTACGAGTATTACGAAACATCGTATTTGAGTCGATCGTTTCATGTGGTCATAAGGACGCCTACAACTCTACCTGTTGACATTCTCCTACACTATTTGCCGAAACTTACGCTTTGCCAGAGCACTGTGCTCTGAGCACAGTTTTGTATCAGGAACCCTAGGGAGTGACGTAATCAGTTTCCCTGGATCTTCGCGGTGTTTTTTTACTCCGCTTCACTTGTTAAGGCATTTTTTTCTACGGTAATTTTTTTCCCGTGGGTATTCCTGGTGTTATTCTAGGGCCCTATTATAGGATTTGACTTGAAATTTCAGAATCTAAAATTGAGGCGAATTCCCCATTATCAAAAATGTCATTCACTTTATGCGGATGAGTGTTCTTATACCTGAAACCTAAGTACATGATATATCGAAGTTCACCCCCAGCTTAAGTAGTCCAGCTGATGACTTTTTTTGGACGTTATGGAAAGCATTATTCTATTGTTTATTTCAAACCTGAAAAAGAGGAAACGAGAGGTTACAAAGTCAGGCATTTAGAAAAGAGCGGTTCTGTAGGCTAAATAGCATCTAATGGCCGCTTGAGAGAATGATGGGGGTGGGCCAAGCAGGTAGCGACTCTCAGAATGTATAAGTCGTCCAGTGGTAATAAACTCTCATCCAAATGAAATGCTGCTCCGTTCGGGATGCGAGAATAATCCCATGAATAATGCAACCCCTCTCCTCGAGTCTTTCGGATTTTTAAACGGAATCGTTTTAAATTTCAAGAAGACGCTGGAAATCGTCCCTAGTTCGATTTGAATACATCAGCCTTTCCGAGTGAAGAAAAATATGTTTCTCTGGGCGAAGGTTTCACATTAGAGCGAAGGTATAGACTTTGACGAGTTTCGAAAGGAGTTCATCAAGAAATAAGCAACAATCAACACAAAATAACGAGAAAAAAATACGAAAATTCAGGTGCTTAGTTGTGAACATCTTTTTAAAAAATTTAGCCTGACAAGAGAATTACTATCTTCACTGTTGAGAATAGATTTCAATACATTTTCGACAAAAATAGAAATTTTACAGATTGTATATTTAGA
>CM019178.2:5611276-5814773 GCA_009739505.2 Apolygus lucorum | reverse complement strand
AACGAATTGTTAACCAGACTCTAGTTGACGAATATAGACCAGCGTTAGGCAGAAGTTTGTAATTCACTGAACTTACTAAGCCGAATTTAAAAGGTCAAAGGAATGCAAAGCGACTTTATAATAAGAAGAGATTTTAACGAAGTTCTCGTCACTGAAGTTCAGATTGAAACTCGAGAGAAGAGGCAAGATGGCTCTTCGCAACTTTGTTCCAGTTGAGTTGGCCAATTTTCGAAAGCTTTTGTTGACGGAGGCTTAACAGGTGCGGATATTCATATTAGCATATTAATTAGATAAGGTAAACAAACATGCAGTTAAAATAATGGGATCTGTTTATATCAGTTTATAGTTGGGTTGTTGCATAGTCAGGGGCTGGATCTATACACACACAATTGAAGTAACCTTTCACCAATCTGAGGGAACTAGAAAATTGAAGAAAACAACGCGATTCATCTAGGGGTAGGAAGGAATTTTTGTATTTGATTGACTTATGCTACAAAATAGAGGAACGAGAGAAGAAATACCAATTTCATCAGACCCTTAGGTTTGCTTATGTAGTAAACAAATAAAAGTTCCTGCCAAATGCAATTTTTCGACTTTCACAACCATCCAAGTCTACAGCGTTCCTGTTAAATTATGAATTGACTCGAATTTGATCCATTTTACAATATGTGTAGGTACACATCAACTGTTAGCTCAGAGCGAACTTACTAGGGACCTGGAGGGTCTTTTCAACTCAGCAATTGCTCCATCAACCACCTTTACTATGCGAAACCAAGGGTGTCGTTTGTCATAAGGAGGCACTTGAGCGAATTCAGGTGAGAGTGTGCGAGAAGTGTGTTAGAATGCGCTCAATGGCAGTAATGTTCCATCACTCTCTTCGATGGAGATTCTAGGCGTAAAATCCACGAAATCTCTGCTTTTTACTCTCGAACATTGACATTATCCGCTCAACTTTCATAAGGTTCATTAAAAAGACAAGCTTTCAAAAGTTTGTGCACGATGGGTTCCCCCTTGTCCTCGGATGAAGAGTGAAGTAAGGTGTGGCGAAGACAGGAGTGTACTTGTTGGTACACCAGTAATATCAAAAACAACTCTCGCTACCAAAAATGCTGAGAACTGATGACTTAGAACTCAACCTTAGACTTGGAACTCGAACGTAAATCGTAATCGTAAATAAATTTCCAATTGAATTTTTCTGAATGAATGAGATTTTTTAGAACCCTACTAAACTTACTCGTACTTGTACTTTGTACACCTTATTACATGAGTATCTCTCCAGGCCAATGATCCACCAACTCTAAGGCAACATGACCTAACTCATTTTTGGGCTCTACTGAGTTGAGAGTGTTTCTAGATTCAACAGTTCCGACACAAACCCTACACCAATTGGCTGCAAATACCATCGGAGAAGTATAATGGCCTGCACTTGCAGTACTTGAAGAAGTTCATGCCTCGCGATTGTCATTAATTTTTTAAATTAAATCCCTCATTAATACCAAAGCAGGAGGAAAGTAAAGAGAAAGAGTGCCGAAGAGGGAGGAAAAGTGTTGATTATTCACCTTCAAACTTCCACTCCTAGTTTTAAAGTCAATTTACTTCAGAGTTACACCTAGGTTGCGGAAGCATTGTTTTAACTTATCAAGATAAAAGTTTTAAAAAATTTAAATTTTCTGAATAATCATGGTTTTGTGTCTGTCTGTCCGCAAATCCTTAAAAAGGGTGATACAATACGAAGTTATTGTCCGATTTTGATGAAATTTCAGGGATTGTGTGGGTATAGATGGTTCCCTATGGAAATCTTTGCCCCTGAATTGAAAGTATTTTGTGCGCATGCGCAAACGTTAAATCCTTATAACAGCCACAACTTCTGCATTTTCCATCCAATTTTTATGAAATTTTCAGGCATCATGCGAATTTGTGTTGATGGTCCACTATGAAAATTATTGCAAGAGATTGTTGGCATTATGCAAGTGTTCAGTTTGCATAGAAGGGAACCAGCAAGGGATGTGCCATTATTTCCTATAAAAACTCCTCATTACATTATTTAAGAAAAGAAAACAGTTTTTGGTGTCTCCTGAAATTCAGGAAAAAAATGAGTTAGGTCATGTTGCCACTTCATCCTCGATGTACAGATATAAAATACCGAGTTCTTCAACATTATGGTCGTCTACACGGATTATTAAATGATAACTGCTATTCACGTTATAGTGAACACATCGTTTAAACGCTCTAGTACACATTATTATTAGGTATTGTAATGAACATGATCAATTCAATCACGATTGCTATGAAATTATTTCGTTTCAATCTTACCGTTACTGTCATAGTTCGAGGCGTGTGAGCTTGCGGAGTTACTGTAGCTTACCTGCAACAAATAATTCCATAATCAACACCACTTACTCGCTCAGATAGTTTGTATGAGTGTATATTCGTATGTTTGAAGAGATCAAACCCCAACTACCCACTCAGTTTCAGCCAAATCAATTGATGAATATCAAACTATTATTGACTACAGAAGGCAAACACGGAACCATCTTGAGCGGTACATTCGGTGCCAAATGAGGAAAAACTCGTACTTGAACAACATTTAATCTTGTCCTACTTCAGAGCTCTTCTGGGACATGAAGTAAGGAGGTTTTGCTACACGCGGGTCCTACATGTCACTTTGAGAGATTTTAGAAAATCGAAACACATACTATTTAAATAAATTGTTTCCATTTTTGAATGAAAGGTGAGTCATGTTTTATTCCGAACCCTCACTTTTTTGTGTTTCCTTGACCGTCGGGACCCCAGACGGCGTCAAACCTGAAAACGAATTTCGATGGGCTTCAGAAATGATTGATCATTCAACGTCGTTTTCGGAACCCGAATTTGGGAGCACAGCGACGAAATAGTCTAGGCGGAGGCATATTGAGTGTGACCCAGATATAGGCATGTGTCGTGCCTTATCTAAAAGAGTTTTTATTATGTACAGTTTTGGTACACGTCATTGCTATTCTTGTACATGATTGGAATCATCACAAGGCTATGAATTCGTTCTGGAAACTTCGACTCATTATAAGGATGATGAATATTAGTTAACAAGTCCACAGAGCCGAATATAACTTTTTGGTTTTTATTTTCAATAATGCACCTTTGGAATACATTAAGAAATTTTTTTAAACCCACCTCAAAATTTTTTGGTTTACGTTACAAGGAACGTGGTATGGTACTGCATTTTTAGAATCGAATGAGACCACCTAGAGCTCCGTAGGACCAACCGTTCTTTCCGTATGGAAATTGACAACAGAGCTTCAAGTCACTCAGTTGTGCAAAAAAGAGGCCTAATCTCCGTTCAAATTTTAGCTGGATAAATCAAATTGAGTAGGTAACATTCCAAACACAAAATTAGCAAGTCTCCAAAATATATTTAATTGACCTTTCATGCCTGAATCGAGTACCAAATAGTTGCATATTACATAGTAGTTGAATTGATATCCCTGAATAAGGAAACGCAGAAGTGGGTTACCGATTTTGACATGAACATGTCTTTTTTTTCTGGATTTTTCCCGAGTCAAAACTAACTAAATTTTGGAGTCAGAATATTGTTTGTTTGCTAGTATCGAGTGTGGTAACGAGGGGTGGTTCAGAGGTGAAATCGGATGATTTTTCATGACGGTTCGCTTTGTAATGCAACTGTTGTGATGCTACAAACACCTACTCAGTGCAAAGGGAGATACATTCATGTCAGAATGTATCCGCGTGAAACGTTGAAACATTCCCAAAGTTTTTGACATAGACATGTCTTTTGGCGAGCATCAAGGAATTTTTCGCGACACTTTTTTTTGCCACAAAAAATGCAAAGCGATACCAGTAAACAAAATCATAGCTACATATCGGAACGCTGCTATATATAACATGCGATCAAAAAGGTTCATTTATTTATTTATTTTTTGGAAAAATCTGTTTATTCATAGAAAAAGTAAATAGGTAGGTACACATTATTAGAACATATTATTAATAAAATATCTTGTGTGTATTTTATTTCATAATTTTAATTTTCAAATTACACCTAAAACAATGGTCATATCCGTGATCTGTTGTTTTGGTTTATTATTTTCAATAATGAACCTTTGGAATCGACCAAGAAAAAAAATTTTTAACACCCCCTCAAAATTTGATGGTTTACGTTTCAAGGTACGTAGAATCCAAAATCGAATACAAATTTGGCCGTCCGTCCGCCGTCCGCGGCACTTTTGCCACTTAGCATTGACCGATTTTGATGAAATTTGGTATGTAGGCTCCATTTGGGGTCTAGTTGTGCCCCGAAGCTTTTGGTTGATGTAAGTCACTTCTAAGGGTTCCAAAATCAATTTTGAAATTTTGAAAACGCCCTAACTCAAAAAATTTTGATACAAAGGTATTGTTTTTCCTTCAATTTAAGATTCTATAGAATTTTTAGAATTTTTGAGACCACGCGGAGCCCTGTAGGACAAACCGTTCGCTCCCTACGAAAATTTAAGGGTTTATATTGAAATATATATGTATATATAAATCAAAACACGAGTGTGAATCGCAAAAGAGGCCTAATCTCCGTTCAAATTAGAGCTGACCAAAATGCGATCAATGGTTGGTAATTTTGATTTTGTTTTTTCTTTTTCTTCTTCTTCATATTGGATGGTTGGTGATTTTGTAGACGAGTGATCTATATAGAAAAATAATAAACCATTGTGTAATAATTTGCAGCGTTTTTTCCACTAAGGGAGAAATTATTAGTTTCAAAATGGAGTTGATTGTAAGCGTTTCGAAAGAAAATTGTAGTTCACACGAACCATTTTGTAGTAAGCATTCTATGCAGAAGTTATTATGCCACGATTTAGTCCCAATTTGCTCAAAATCTCTGCCCATTTCAATGGACGCTCTTCGTGGCAATACAAATGATGAGGTTTCCAATTCAATTATAACAGTTTATTAACAAGGATAAAGCTAACGGATGGGCACAGAAGTGGTGCAATAAAGGATTTGAGAGTTCTTCTTTCGTATTGGTTATGCGCTTGATCCACATCTATATTTCAATATTCCTTTTTTTCTGAGCATCAGGAGCGGTCTCTTCTCTAATTTCTTAGTCGGGGTAGGGGTGCTCCGTCCTCTAACCCCATTCCGTGGATTCTGATGCTCTTCCTCGAGCTTCGAAGACGTCGGGAGACTGCACGGATGATTGATATCTGAAGTTTTGTACTTACCCAGGCAGCAATGGCAGATCTTGATGAGCTTTCCAACTGTATATCATTTTTAAGGTGTACTCGTACTATGAAATATGATCTTTTTTCACTCAATAAACGTTTTACTTCTTCTATGAAATATGAGGACGGACTTTTTTTTAGTGCAAACCTATTTAATATCTTGAATGGGATGGTCACTAGTTTTTTCTGTGATTTTTGGCTTCTAATAATATTAGAATCAATTTTATTTTGATATATTATATCAAAATAAAATTGATTCCAGGCCCTAAATTTCATGAACTGCTCTTCGATTATTGTCGAACACTCTGCTCAACGACTATCCGAGTCAAAGTTACAGCAACAAATCGGCTGAGTTGAAATCGACGCTCAGGTTGAGACAAAAATACTCCTACTGATCAAAAACATTTTACATTTTCTAAGAAAAATCATAAAAATTGTAGAACATTTCCGAATGATTTTGCCTGAGAAGTAGGTTTTCCTTGGATAGATAGATCGAGTATTGAGGAAGCAAAAACCCGAGTTCTCGAACAATGCATAAAATTAGAATCACTTCATTGTACTCGGCTCACTTTATGGTATTAGGCTGGTTGGTGAATCAGTTGATATCAGATGTTGCGGAAGGCTCTATCACGAACCCGTTACCAAAAAAGGCTCCCCTCCTCAACGTCCTTTTCATAGGCTTCGATGAAAGCTTCCACCTTCCACCCCAAATCGTTGTCGGTTCTGGGGAAACATTCGACTGATTAGTTTCAGATTTCCCCGTTTGAAGTGCCGAAAGGGGGAAGAGGGTACGTAACTTTGAACGGCGGTAACCATAAGCTCAATGAGTAATTGATTCTACGGTGCTGGAGAGGCCGTTTTATTGAAGAGGGATACCTCAGTCACTCCATTTCACCTCTCGCTTTAGACGAATGATGAATGGAGGTGCGTTTCCAAGAGACTCGTAGTTTCGGTTCATTCAAGCGGGCTTATCTTCCGCTTTTCACATCCCTCAATTCCCTTGCACCGCCTAACGTAAAGCACGGCGTACGGCGACTAAACGTTGGGCTCGCACATGTACCTAGTAAGAACACGAGAAAACTAGCAATTTGTGCATCCCCCGTACGTTACACCCTTAATGTTGACCAAAATTGATGAAATTTGTGTCTGGATGTGACTACTATGACATTAGATTGACAAAAAAGTGTCCATACTACAAAAGGGAATCTTGCCTCACAATTTTTTAATTTTTTTTTCGAAAGAGGGTTCACTGATATGGAAGAGAACCTAGTGTGCTGCTCGAAAACGCATCCAAAAAATTTAGTGATGTATCAGGAGTCTGTGATGTGAAGAGTTTTTCCTTACGACATCAGCGCTACCTCTGATAGCGGACATGAAACAACTAGCAATTACGTGATCGAACACACGAGTGCACTGCGAACTGGCAGAAATAACCCAGACACGAAAATGACGAGAAAAAAGCAATTTTACTCAGCCTTTTTTACAATGCGATTCCGAAGAGCTCATCCCGAGATTGTGTTATGAAATCCATCCGAAATTTCTGAAAACGGGAATATACGTATAAATATAAATAAGTAGTAATGTCCGAAGATAAACCACGACACCCATTCTACCAATTAGTTTATGAAGCATTTTAGTCTTCATCTTCTCTTATTAAGTTTCTATATTAGTTAGTTTTGATTTTGAAACACATTACGAGTATTACGAAACATCGTATTTGAGTCGATCGTTTCATGTGGTCATAAGGACGCCTACAACTCTACCTGTTGACATTCTCCTACACTATTTGCCGAAACTTACGCTTTGCCAGAGCACTGTGCTCTGAGCACAGTTTTGTATCAGGAACCCTAGGGAGTGACGTAATCAGTTTCCCTGGATCTTCGCGGTGTTTTTTTACTCCGCTTCACTTGTTAAGGCATTTTTTTCTACGGTAATTTTTTTCCCGTGGGTATTCCTGGTGTTATTCTAGGGCCCTATTATAGGATTTGACTTGAAATTTCAGAATCTAAAATTGAGGCGAATTCCCCATTATCAAAAATGTCATTCACTTTATGCGGATGAGTGTTCTTATACCTGAAACCTAAGTACATGATATATCGAAGTTCACCCCCAGCTTAAGTAGTCCAGCTGATGACTTTTTTTGGACGTTAATGGAAAGCATTATTCTATTGTTTATTTCAAACCTGAAAAAGAGGAAACGAGAGGTTACAAAGTCAGGCATTTAGAAAAGAGCGGTTCTGTAGGCTAATAGCATCTAATGGCCGCTTGAGAGAATGATGGGGGTGGGCCAAGCAGGTAGCGACTCTCAGAATGTATAAGTCGTCCAGTGGTAATAACTCTCATCCAAATGAAATGCTGCTCCGTTCGGGATGCGAGAATAATCCCATGAATAATGCAACCCCTCTCCTCGAGTCTTTTGGATTTTTTAAACGGAATCGTTTTAAATTTCAAGAAGACGCTGGAAATCGTCCCTAGTTCGATTTGAATACATCAGCCTTTCCGAGTGAAAGAAAAATATGTTTTCTCTGGGCGAAGGTTTCACATTAGAGCGAAGGTATAGACTTTGACGAGTTTCGAAAGGAGTTCATCAAGAAATAAGCAACAATCAACCACAAAAATAACGAGAAAAAAATACGAAAATTCAGGTGCTTAGTTGTGAACATCTTTTTAAAAATTTAGCCTGACAAGAGAATTACTATCTTCACTGTTTGAGAATAGATTTCAATACATTTTCGACAAAAATAGAAAATTTTACAGATTGTATATTTAGACATCAAGACAATTGAAGGGGTCCCTCCAAGAACGTCCAACCTGCGTTTTTTTCGAACTGGGGTTTTCAGCGTAAAAACGTTCCTTGCGATCCTCTCCATCAACTCCTGCCACCTGTTGGTATTTCGTAGCACTATTTCCAAGGTATGTTTACATCCAAAGTGCGGAGTCCCTGTAAGAACGTGCTCTCTGCAGTGATAATGGCGTGCTCTGGTGAACGACGCTCCGCGACCGCGATCGCAAAAAAAGTGAGTAAAGGGAAGAAACGTCAAATAAATTTCGATGAGTGGTTCCACGTGAAAAATAAGAAGTTGAAGGACCAAGGTCTACCTTATACGTCGACCAATGGACAACTACAGCCAGCGAAAGAGCTCCCGAAATTGGTGAGTGTAAAAACGTGTTCTCTAATCAACGCTATCTACCTACACTTTTGGTTTATTATTTTCAACTAGCTGAAAAGCCTACAAAAAGTAGGCAAAAACGATTCCTACGACTCTCTCCGCCTCCAACTCCTCCCGCCCCCGACTCCTCGTTGCCAAATCCTCCGACTCCTCCCGCCACCGACGCCTCGTTCCCAAATCCTCCGCCCCGACTCCTCGTTCCCAAATCCTCCGACTCTCTCCGCCTCCAACTCCTCCCGCCCCAGACTCCTCGTTCCCAAATCCTCCGACTCCTCGTTCTCAAATCCTCTCGCCTCCGACTCCTCCCGCCCCCAACCCCTTCAGCCACCGACTCTCCTCACTCCCACGACCCCTCCGTGCATACGTACGTACGTACAGTTGGCGTTTTATGTATATAATATAGATAATGAACCTTTGGAATCGACCAAGAAAAAAAATTGTAACATCCCCTCAAAATTTGATGGTTTACGTTTCAAGGTACGTAGAATCCAAAAATCGAATAAAAATTTGGCCGTCCGTCCGCCGTACGCGGCACTTTTGCCACTTAGCATTGACCGATTTTGATGAAATTTGGTATGTAGGCTCCATTTGGGGTCTAGTTGTGCCCCGAAGCTTTTGGTTGATGTAGGTCACTTCTAAGGGTTCCAAAATCAATTTTGAAATTTTGAAAACGCCCTAACTCAAAAAATTTCAATATAAAGGTATTGTTTTTCCTTCAATTTAAGATTCTATAGAATTTTTAGAATTTTTTGAGACCACGCGGAGCTCTGTAGGACAAACCCTTCGCTCCCTACGAAAATTTAAGGGTTTATATTGAAATATATATATATATATATATATATATATATATATATATATATATATTTACATCTTGGTACAAAATGACGTCCGTATCATAGTTGTGGTAAAGTGACGTCCCCCTGAAGGAGTGGTCATTTTAACAAAATTTTGAAATTCCAACATTAATTAAGGCCGAGATACTTGTTAACCGACTCAGATATTCACATTTCGCTTGCTGATGACATATACAGTTCTTCACATATACGCTGTACATATGAACGCATAGTGGCTTCCGTTCACACAGCAGCTGAATTGACGTCCAGTAAGCTCGAGCTTACTGGACGTCAATTCCGCTGCAGTGTGAATAGCGCTGGCAAGGCGCCGCAGAGTTGAGGGCTGGAACCAGCCGTTTTCAAGGGTGTGGGAGAATGCCAAATTGGTGAACTCACCCAATTCAATCTCAGAACGTTTCGCAAAATGTGTCAATATAGAAAAGTAGAAGAGAAGTAGAAAAGAACCCCCCCTCACAAGTTGTTTACATGAAAAATAATGGGTAATTGCCAAAAAGGACCAATAAGAGAGAAATGGGGAAAATATAATTTTCAAGAGAAAAAATCATACATAGGAAATAAAATCGGGCCGAGTTTATTAGGCCCCACTTCCCTTCCTAAGGACCAGGAAGTTTAATAATGAGGGAGGGACATTGATCCATAATTAATGGTTCTATCAGCCGCTAACGACCTTTGAATGAGAGAGCTTTATTCGCCGATTTTCCCTTGCCAAATGGTTAGGTACGCCAAGAATTCCTCCTTTCTCGTTATTATCTTTCTTTTCATATGGCATTGTGTTCCATTACTTCTTGAAATATGCTGAATTTTCTTTGTTGAAGTTAGTTTTGAAATCCATTCATTCTGTACAATTTATTGAGTGAATTTAAAAAAAAAGCAAAGCTGTGGTTAAGAAAATTGGAATAATACTCGTAGCTGTATGACGGAGTAGTCAGCCTTGTGGATGTGGCACAAAGCACGAATCGTTAAAATTATACAACCTCTTGGTTGAAAAATAATCTCAAGAAGCACTCTTTTCGTCACCCCGAACTCGTATATCGAGTACCAACGCGTATATTGCTGTTTTTTCGATTTTCAGTAGGTAATACTGAAATAGGTTGATTCACTCGATGAACGATAATATCATTATCTTTTCAACACCCATTGGTAATTTTATTCAACAGGTGTTGTACAGGAAAAGTTTATACGCTATTCTTTAAAACTTGCTTGTGTTGTGTTGTGATATCAACAAGTTGTGTGAAAATATAATTCACGTAATATTCAAAAAATGTCTTGAAGTGCCAATTCGTTACATTACAATAAATACCATAGCAATCTACTGTATGCACAGGGTGTGTTTTGAAGATGTTAAGAGTCCATAAACGTGTTCTACTTGTCTCCACGAACTCATTGAGCACTGGGCTATTGCATTTTTGGATACATAGAATATTCGCAGGTTTTCGTTATTTATGTAAATTGTTCATATGTATATTACACGTTTCCCGTTTCGGATTTTCACCGCACTTCTGGTCCTTTTGAGGTGCCAACTGGTCATCAGACCTCCGAATTTGCCTCAGAGAGTCACTTCACAAGGTTATACATTCAGGCCTTTATTTTCAAAGGGATGTAGCACATGGCTTCGTCAGTATCAACTTAATTTCTCAGTATTTGTATTGTTCTTGGATAAATAATATTGAAAACATCTGCCAATGAAGTGGAATGTATGCTACCCATTCATAAATAAGCTAAACAGTGGGCGTAGCACATAGCTTCAATAAAATCAATACTATATTCTTTCCAGATTATTTGAATCTGGAATTAGATCCTGTAATAAAAACGCTGCAAATTATTACACAATGGTTTATTATTTTTCTATATAATCGTCTACAAAGCCACCAACCATCCAACATGAAGAAAAACATCGATGGCATTTCGGTCAGCTTTAATTTGAACGGAGATTAGGCCTCTTTTGCGATTCACACTCGTGTTTCTGATTTACCGCACGTTTATTATTTTTATGGTTTATTATTTTATTATTTATTATTTTATTATTATTTTTTTAATGGTTTATTTTTTTTTCTTCTATATTAATAATCGTCTATAAAGCCACGGAGATTAGACCTCTTTTGCGATTCACACTCGTGTTTCTGATTTATCGTACGTTTATTATTTTTATGGTTTATTATTTTAATGGTTTATTATTTTTTTTTATAATCGTCTATAAAGCCACCAACCATCCAACATGAAGAAAAATACTTGGAAAATGTCACCCCACGCATATTTAAGCAAAAACCTCTTTTTTGGCCGGTTATTTGCCCATAACTTCTATACGAATGAAGCGATCGGAATAGTTCGACGTTAGGACCAAGTAGACCCCCAATGGAGTCTATGTGTGAAAGATCGGGGTTTTTAGACCGATTCTAAGGCCTTTTATGGCCCGGACGGCGAACGGCGGATGGCGAACGGCGGACGGCGGACGGCGAACGGCGGACGGACATTGCAAATTTGGATTCTACGCACCTTGAAACGTAAAGTGACAAAGTTTGAGGGGGGGTTATAAAAATTTTTTGCGATACGATCACATAGGCTTATTATTAGAAAAATAAACCAAAATGTACAGCGGGATGGGGTTCGTAGTACCAATTTACGTATTTACTACCTTTGTGGGCGTAGCACATAGCTTCCCAACATCAATAAAATATCGTTTCCATATTATTCGAATCTGGAATAAGATCCTGTAATACAAATGTACGAGCAGGATGGACTCGCAGTATCAGTTTACGTAATTTACTACCATTGTGGGCGTAGCACATAGCTTCCTAATATCAATAAGATATCGTTTCCATATTATTCGAATCTGGAATTAGATCCTGTAATACAAATGTAGGAGCAGGATGGGGTTCGTAGTATCAATTAACGTATTTTACTACCTTTGTGGGCGTAGCACATAGCTTCCCAACATCAATAAAATATCGTTTCCATATTATTCGAATCTGGAATTAGATCCTGTAATATAAATGTACGAGCAGGATGGGGTTTGAAGTATCAATTAACGTATTTTACTACCTTTGTGGGCGTAGCACATAGCTTCCTAACATCAATAAAATATCGTTTCCATATTATTCGAATCTGGAATTAAATCCTGTAATATAAATGTACGAGCAGGATGGGGTTTGTAGTATCAATTGGACCCAGTTATGCAAATACCTGGTAAGCGACAAAAATCGAAAATCGAGTTTTGGTATCGTTGGATTCAGCTTGTCAAGATCTACGATTCTGGAGTGGTTTCATTCAGTTACGTTTATTAAAAGTAATTAAATTATTACGTCAGGTAAGCGACAAGCCTTGTATCCGCGGTTTTTTATTTTGCAAATACCTGGTAAGCGCCAAATGTTGAATTTTATTTCGCAAATACCTAGTAAGCGCCACTAGGTTTCATTTCAAATACCAGGTAAGCACCAATTGGTAACTAAAGTAGTTACGCAAACACCTGGTAACCGCCAGAGATCGTCGTTTACCAGGGATTTGCGTAAATTCAGCTGGGCCAAACATCTGAGTCAACAAGCTGGTAAGCGACAGATTAATCTAAGAATTTTGCTTCCTCACTACCGAAGGTAGGGAAGCTTTGTATTCGTGAAAGAAGTAAAAAAAAATGTCCTCCAAAATCAAAATTTCCACTTGCTTTTTGCGTTATAGAGCTTCCCGAACAATTTTGGTTCCGTGTCTGTCTGTCGGTCTGTCTGTGGTCAATCCTTGTCCCGGGCAAAACTATACTAACCTGTAGTCCGATTTTGATGACATTTTCAGGGATTGTGCGGGTTAGGTACTAGACGGTCCCCTATCAATTTCAGCACCTTCGGACCAATAGGAGCAAGTGCGCATGCGCAAACGTGAATTTCCTGGAACCTCGGTTTCTAATAAACCGATTTTGCTCAAATTTGGAGGTTAGTTAGGGACTAACTTCTAAGAGACACCCTATAAGTTTCAATCAAATTGGTCAAGCAATAGCCGCTGCGCATGCGCGAACTTTAAATTTATTGTTACAACCAAAACTCCGCAACTATTCAACCAATTTCGATGAAATTTTCAGGGATTGTGTGGGTTAGGTCCTAGACGGTGGACCGCTAAATAAAATTCTACGTTGAAAATACAAATATCATACTACTCGTGCCCACACTTACTTCCAGGTTCCCGTGTAAATTGCTTCTTTTATTGTGTGATCAAATGTTGTGGTCTGATTCTATACGTCCATGTTACAATGAGTGAGGAAGCTATACTGCCCACCCAACTTGGCAGACGTTTTATTGTCACGGTCACGTTCTTCCATCCGAGATTCCAACAAAAAATTGTGTGGTTTTTTTTAAACATTAAATTTTAATGATTAAAATGAATACTCGTGGTAAGAAGTTAGTTCAAATGTGCCTTAGTGACCTACAGGTATAACATAGTTCACGAGGAACACGATTTAGCTATGTCCTGACTATCACAAAACGTATCAATCGAGGGAGAGGGAACTATATCAATGGCGTTGAACCTGTTAGTTATAACCACATTTATTTTGTTATCATTTACTATCTTTTTATAAACATTTTCAAGTAAGTACAAATACTTACATGAATTCGGTGACCATCATGCTTTCTTTTTTTTCGTGCACCCTCAGTAGAAGGTTAGGAGTGACATTTTCCTGGTAAAGTCTCTGTTCTTTTTGATGTGACAACAAACAGGAAATCGACAAATAGGCACTTACCCTGTTATCAATGTTCTATTTTCTGTTCAATTAATTTCGCAATTACCAGTTAAGCGACACATTGGCGCTTACCAGGTTTTCAAAATTTAGATTTGGTCTCTGGGTTATTTTTGCAAAAACCAGGTAAGCGACAAATTGGCGCTTACCAGGTTATTGCAATTTAGGTTTCTGCTCTTGGTGATTTTTTCAAAAACCAGGTAAGCATAAAAATGATACTTGCAGACATTTTTCTTACATTTTGACCGAATAGCTGGAAAGAACACACCAAAAAAACCCCAGAGACGAAGTTTGACCTCTTAATTAACATGCCAACTACCAAAACAACGTGTATACTCGTAAAAACTTTGGACGCGTTTTTCTCAAAATCGACTTTTGTCGCTTACCAGGTATTTGCATAACGCGGTCCAATTAACGTATTTTACTACCTTTGTGGGCGTAGCACATAGCTTCCCAACATCAATAAAATATCGTTTCCATATTATTCGAATCTGGAATTAAATCCTGTAATATAAATGTACGAGCAGGATGGGGTTTGTAGTATCAATTAACGTATTTTACTACCTTTGTGGGCGTAGCACATAGCTTCCTAACATCAATAAAATATCGTTTCCATATTATTCGAATCTGGAATTAAATCCTGTAATACAAATGTACGAGCAGGATGGACTCGTAGTATCAGTTTACGTAATTTACTACCTTTGTGGGCGTAGCACAAAGCTTCCTAACATCAATAAAATATTGTTTCCATATTATTCGATTGATATTATTCGCCAATTGTAAGCATGGTTTCTTCACTTCTAAGGGATGAAAAATAAGGGTTGACATTTTGAAAATGCCCTAGCTCAAAAAAATCTATATAAAGGTATTGTTTTTCCATCAATTTAAGATAGTATAGAATTTTTAAAATTTTAGAGACCATGCGGAGCTCTGCAACACAAACCGTTAGCTCCCTACGAGACCTTAAGGTTTTTCCTTCGATAAAACAAAATCACGAGTGTGAATCACCAAACAGGTCTAATCTCGTTCAAATATTATCTGTCCAAAAATTTTCATACGAAGGACCCTATTTTTCGAATCGAATGCGTAGCGTTTATTTCTTCCAAAAAATTGATTTTGAAGGTGTGAAGGTAATTATGTAGCAGGTAAAAAGAGTTACAATGGTAAAATTGTGATCTTTTCAGACGAATGATCTATACAGAAAAATAATAAAAGAAAGGTGTTACTTTATACTCACTACCATATCTACGAATGGAGGTCTTCTTCAAAAAATCCACTTCCTAGCCGTCAAAATCATTTGTAAGTATCACTAACGGATTCAGCGTGAAAAATTACACAGGAATTGATACCAAACTCGTCATGTCATCCTAACATGGACGGTGGCCAGTGAACGAAATTTGTGATTCCCGCCCAACTTGAATTTTCCGCGCTATAGATCAACCTCCTACGAACGGGGATCGTTAAACTTCTACCTCTGAGGTTTGCGCTTCTCTCATTATCAGATCTTTACTCGTCAGGCTCCCACATTATTTTCAATCCCCGAGTTTTTCGCCTTTTCTTGGTTAATTATTTTCAATAACAAACCTTTGGAAACGACCAAGAAAAAAAATTAACCCCCCTCAAAATTTGTTGGTTTACGTTTCAAGGTAGGTGGAATTCAAAAATCGAATAAAAATTAGGCCGTCCGTCCGCCGTACTCGGCTCTTTCGTCACCCAGCATTGACCGATTTTGATGAAATTTGGTATAGGGGCCTTTTAGGGTCTAGTTGTGCGCCGAAGATTTTGGTTGCTGTAGGTCACTTCTAAGGGTTGAAATTTTGAAAACGCTCTATCTCAAAGAAGTTTTTTAGAAAGGTATTGTTTTTCCATCAATTTAAGATTTTTGGTAGGTTTCTGACTAGTCCTGTGTACTTAAATGGAGGTGGAGAAAATGGCCAAGCTAGTCTTCAGTATTGTTGTATCATTGTTAGCACGACGTTTACGTCCTGGAACAGCACCCTATTCATGTGACTGATATAATTTTTTCTTATGGTAGAGTTCAGATGTTTGTAACGCAGAGAAACACATTGACTTATTTTTAAATAAGTTCTAAGAAAAATATTCTTTAAAAAATTCCAAGAAAAAAGTTTTTTTTTTCACTCGTCTGCAGGGATCACAACTTTGCCATTTTCACTATTTTTTTTTTAATTTGTTACTCACCAACCATAGGTACTTGCTAGGTAGCAAGTACCTATGGTTGGTAAGTAACAAAAGTAGGTAGGTATCTACTACATAATTACCTTCACACCTTCTCAATCAAGTTTATTCGGAAGAAATAAACTCTTCACACTCGATTCGAAAAATAGAGTTCCTTACAGGAGTTTCTGTTATAAAACGAAGGAAACCCTTCAAGTTCTCGTAGGGAGCGAACGGTTTGTCCTACAAAGCTCTGCGTGGTCTCTAATATTTCTAAAAATTCAATACTATCTTCAATTGGTGAAAAAACAATACCTTTGTTTCGAGAGTTCCCGAGCTAGCGTACTTTTGAAAATGTCAACCCTTAACTTTTACTCCTCAAAAGTAACTGATATCAATGAAAAACTTCGAGACACAATTAGACCCCCAATGGAGCCCATATACCAAATTTCAACCAAATCAGTCCATGGTTGGTAAGAAAAGTGCCGCGTATGGCGGACGGACGGAAAATTGTTTATTCGATTTTCGGTTTCTACGTTACCTTGAAACGTTAAACATCAAATTTTGAGGAGGGTTGAAATTTTTTCTGTTTGTCGATTCCAATGATTCATTATTGAAAATAATAAATCAAAAAATGCCGCGGATGGTCGGTTTTTTTAAGTTCGATTTTCGGATTCTACGTACTTTGAAACGTAAACCAACCATCGTTACTACCTACCTACTACTTAACTACACGATCAATCACAATAACAATCAAGTTTATTTAGAATACATAAAAGCTTCACACTCGATTCGAAGAAATAGGGAACTTGATTTCGGAAATTTACGTTGCTAGGACGCTTTCATCCCGAAATTCAATATTGTTGAATATTTTTCAACTTCAAATATTATAAAGCTAAGATTTTTGCGCGGTTTTTGGTGTTGAGGTAGGTTCGTGAAAAACCATTCAGAAGTAAAAAATTAGCAACCAAATGAAAAAGCTTCTTACTAAAACACAAACGGTGGATACCGCTTTCGTACAAGTACTCAACCACGAGAGACATATTATGCCTTATGTTTAATAAATTGAGAGCTTTCCAATGAGTGGTGAACGATTTTTGTGGGGTGGAAAATGAGGAAGTTAGTTTTCCCTAGGAACGATTGGTTGTACGTGAAAATCATCAGAAATTGAGGACGCTGAGACGGCGTTCCAGGTGTTTTAGTTCGATGGCTGCTGGAGTGGGCGAACCGGGGATTGCAACCTGGACGCCACTTCCACCGCTTCGTGTAAAGTTTAACTTTTGCAAATCATATACGAAACGTGCGCAGCGTCCTAGCGGAAATTGCGTGCACTAAATCTATACGTTTGCTGAAGAAAACCGTCAAAATGACGTCCTCCTAAAAAAGGGGGAGACGCCTCAATGAATCATTCTGTACAAGATGAGCCTGTTGTGTAAAATGACGTCCGTATACGGACGCCACTTTGCACCGGACGCCACTTTGAATGTAACTTTCTGTAGGGCGGACGCCAGATGCACGCAATATGCATATATATATATATATATATATATATATATATATAAATCAAAACACGAGTGTGAATCGCAAAAGAGGCCTAATCTCCGTTCAAATTAGAGCTGACCGAAATGCGATCGAACGTTGGTGATTTTGATTTTTTTTGATAATTTTTTTTTTCTCATATTGGATGGTTGGTGATTTTGTAGACGAGTGATCTATATAGAAAAATAATAAACCATTGTGTAATAATTTGCAGCGTTTTTGGGATTGTTGTAGTTTGCTTGCGTTTTAACTTGCATTTTCCTTCCAATTTTAGGAAGATTTCAGTGCAAAAACGTGCTATGTACGCTCAAGGCACGTTCTTACACTGAAACGGGACTCGAAACGACCATAAAACCATAGGGGTAGTCAAAATGATTAGGGGAATTATGCAGACAGTAGAAGGGGGTCCTGGGGGAAGTTTTACGCCTGAAAACATAGACAAAATTTACATCGCCTACCAATGAAACGTTTTTTGTCTTTCCTGAAAAGTTAGGAAAATGCAGGTTGGACGTTCTTGGAGGGACCCCTTCAATTGTTAGGCATCTATAAATTTCACCGTGATCATTTACGTGAAATCTGTATAACGAATATAATTTATCCAATTTTCATATTATTTCGACGAAATTCCAGGGAGTTGTGCGGTTGAGACTCTGGAGGGTTCCTAACGAATTTCATCATTTGGTATCTTCTCTAATGGAATATTTGGTAGCCTTTGAGCAAACGCAAACAGGAAATTCTCGACGTACTTCCAACTCCTCCAATTTTCATCAGATCCAATGAAATATTTAGGGATAGTGCGAGATGCAGACTTGGATGAAGGTGTTCTCTTTAATTGGTGAAATGAAATAGTTACATCGATTTGCATTATGGGCTTAAAAATTTCCATTCATGCAGCATGAGATAATGAGCGAATTTTCAAAGAAATCTTTAAAGCTATGGTTAGGAAAATCGAAATATTAGCTTAGTATTTGGGGTCGTGGAACTTACCACGAATCGTTAAAACTATACAATCAACCAATTGGTCAATTGGTAAAAAATTATTTAAAAAAGTCATCAAGTCATAGAGTATACAAACGTATGAAGTAGGTTTTTTCGATTTTCAATATACTGTATGCACAGGGTGTGTTTTGAAGATGTTAGGAGTCCATATTCATGTTCTACTCTTCCACGAACTCAAAGAGTAGGTACCTACTCCCTTGGGTGTTGCATTTCTGGGTACAAAGAATATACGCAGGTTTTCTTTATTTACGTAAATTATTTATAAATATATACAATTTTTCGACAATTTGCAATTTTTGAAATTGTACTTAGCTATATCAGAAATTTTGAGCTGAATCCAAATATACCAAATATTTTCTACGATATGGTGGTAATATTCATTTAAAAAGCCTTAAAACACGTTTTTTGGCTTATTTCATGACATTTGGAGTTCTCAGGATTGTCCAAAATTCCAGTTTTACCAACTCGTATTATGCGGAATAAATACTTAACTTGTGTATCGTCCGCAGTGGCAAATAAATATTTATAGGTACATATACAGGGTGTCTCACTAGTTTATTTATAGGTACATATACAGGAAGTCTTCTCGTGCTAAAATCGTCCAGATAGTTGTAAAAAAAATTAAATCTTCATGATTTTCCCAAGGATCTCAAACATGACCACATGCTTTTTCATCAATTTTCGACGTTGAATCACGTGGAGTTATCCATTTTTCGGATTTTACTGGAATTTTTCGAACCGTCGACCGAAAATTAGGTGGTTTTTAATGGAAATCGCTCTTTTTCCATCCTTATGAGTTATGACGCAATTTTAATTATTAGGGTGGCTGACTCTACCCCTAAATTTAATTGTCTTTCCCTCCTCCCACATTTAGGGGTAGAGTTAGCCACCCTAACTAATTAAAATTGCGCCGTAACTCTCAAGGATGAAAAAAGAGCGATTTTCCATTGAAAACCACTTAATTTTCTCCAAAAATGGATACCACCACGTGATTCAGCGTCGAAAATTAATGAAAAAACACTCACACTTGGGGTCTACCTTCGTCTCAATTTAGGCACAATCCTCGCATGTTTGCGCGCTCACTGGATGGGTTGTGCGCAACCAAAAAAAAATCGGCTGAGGGTTCTAAAATTCATGAAATTTTGCGTAGAATCCCAATCTGCAATAAAAAATGGTGGGGGGGGGGGTGTCTTAAAAATCGAATTTGGTGGCACGATTGCGCACCGTGGCCATATATGAGTTCCTTGGGAAAAATCACGAAGATTAAAAAAAAAAAAATTTCCATTATCTGAACGATTTTAGCAGGGGAGGGGACAACACGCGAGGCACCCTGTATATGATTTTTTGAAAAACTTCAGGAACCGTCTTAGAATGTTCAAAAACTGAATTTAGTGAGAAAAAAATTTCTCATCAAGCAGGTTTTGTAGCTTACAACAACATAAATAAACATAATAAATACCCATCAACATTACCATAGGTAATAATAATAATAATAAAACATAATCTGTATACATAAAACCCCAACCGTATGTACGTATGTCCTCCGAACGTGGGGAACCCGGGTTCGATTCCAGGCCGTGACATGAAATTTTATTCTTTCAATAAATTACCTACGTGTTTATCTACGATTTGTTTTTGCCTGCTTTTATTCAGAATTATGTTATTATTATACTATTAACTATGTTGACTCCAGATGACATCAAGTGGTTTTGTAGCTAACACCAACATAAATAAACATAATAAACACTCTTCAACATTAACATAGGTAATACTAATAATAACAACATAATTTTAATAACATATCAATATATAAATCAACAAATTTGAATGTACAAAAAATATAAAGGTATAAATCATCAACAAATAAAAATGAACATAATAAACACATAGACACTCATACTACAGGCGGAATCTTGGGTGTCAAGATGACAAGATTAACTAGTCTAAAACACTCAGATGATTAAGTATAAAGATCCATACAACCTCTCGAATGAGCTAGAAGAGAGAGTGATCAAGCTAGTGAAGTAGGAAGTCCCGAACAGCCCAACAAAAACGACAGCCGGAGTCGAGCCGATGAAAAGTTAGCAGCCCATTAGTGCCAGCGTGTGCGACAGATCGTTAGCCCCCCACCACTTCTTAGCGTCAAGAAGAGCCCCTATTCCAACCCTCGTTTCCCGACCCCCTCCCCTTGTTTATATTAATGTTTGCTGCGGGTATACATCTCATTCCAACAGGTGGCTCTCCCCATGTTATTAGCTGCCGTTTCGAATGAATCAGTTAATATCAAACGTTGTGGTAGGTCCTATCAGCGACCCCCCGCCGCAAAAAGACGCCCTTCATCCCTAAACACCCTTTCAAAGCCGTGATGAAGTTCCTTCAAAGGTTGGTGGTTCCAGAACACACTGATTAGTATCAGTAGCGTTTGAAGAGCGGATGCAAAGGGAGATTGAAACCTTGAACAGTAACCACAAACTCTATCACCCTTTCTGGTTCGTGGTTCTATTAATGAGCAATTCCATTGTTCCTGGGGTGTAAAATAAAATAGAGTCGTCCAGTCTGTCTTTAAAGGGGGAGAGCGAGGTTGAGCACTTTTTTTCTCAAACACCTTAGAAACCTTAGTATCGCATGCAATTTTTCAGTTTTGAATAATTAATATACACACGTCAAAAAACGACTGCCAAGTGGGTGTGGCACATAGCTTCCTCGTATCCATAACCCGATTGTATAGATAAACAACCTCTGAATATTGTAGGTAAACGTAGAAGTTGTGGTGGTTACAAGGATTTCACGTTTGCGCGTGCACATAAATACAATTTGGGGGCCATGATTTTCATAGGGGACCATCTACAGGCGAACCCGTACAATCCCTGGAAATTTCATCGAAATCGGATGAGAATTGTGGAAGTTATGGCGATGGCAAGGGTTTCACGTTTGCGCATGCGCAGCGGCTACAATCAGTCCTGGGGTGATGATTTGCATAGAGAACCATCTACACGTGAATCCGCGCAATCTTCGAAAATCTCATCGAAATCGGATGAGAATTGTGGAAGTTATGACGGTGGCAAGGGTTTAACGTTTGCGCATCCGCAGCGGCCACTGTCAGTCCGGGGGCCATGATTTTCATAGGGGACCATCTTACAGGCGACCCCGCACAATCCCTGAAAATTTCATCGAAATCGGATGAG
Source organism: Apolygus lucorum (assembly GCA_009739505.2). NCBI lineage: Eukaryota > Metazoa > Arthropoda > Insecta > Hemiptera > Miridae > Apolygus > Apolygus lucorum. The sequence goes on along the minus strand of CM019178.2, from coordinate 5,792,912 downwards.
AACTGTGGAAGTTATGGCTGCGGCAAGGACTTCATGACAGACACACAGACAGACAGACTCGGAATCAAAATTGTTCAGAAAGGTCTGAAACGTAAAACGCGAGTGGAAATTTAGATTTTGGAGAACTTTTTTTTCAATCTTGAAAAGTGAAAACAAAGCTTCCGCTACATTGGTAGACTCGGAAGCAAAAGTTTTGCATCACCCTGATTCATTCTGAAATATGCACAGGAAAAACTTGGGGTTTGGATTTTTGAAAAGTGTATCTAATAGACCAAATAGAAACAATGGAAAAAACTTAGGTATTTGGATAATTTTCTTTATTTAAAAAAAATTTTCTTAAAAAAAGGCAAAACTCAGTTTTCTAAAAAATGTAAAAAAAAAACCTTTTAGTCTCTGACAAATTACCTAGTAAACTGACACAACCTTATGAACAAAGAATTGGAAGTAACCAAATACTTATCCTTATATTTGAGCTTTATTCTATAAACTCATATACCCAATCAAATGCTTGCATACGAGTCTGCAACACATTGGGACATTTTCATGTGTGTTTTCTTCCACTACACAACTAGGTAGTGAAGTAAGGTACCCAAGCATCAAAACAGTTGGTTGTTCTCTACGCAACACAGTGAGTCTATTTTATTTGTTGGTCGCGTGAGCAAGTTTTCGTGACGATTTTTCAGTTTATGTGCCAAAGCATAGACATGAAAATCTAAAAAAAAAAAAACACTCGTAATATCGTCCAACAGGTTTGTTATTGCTGAGAGAGCATTTTGACCTTTGTAATGAGTGTCAGGCCATAAGGAAAAAGTTGGAGAAATTCAGATTGATACACCGGAACTTGATCAATATAAAATCTTGAAAAACGAGAGCTGTTGACTTGTGCTCATCGTCGTTAGTTCAACACTGAAATACCAACAAGAAGGCGCCTCGCAAGCGTATACGTTGATACCTACGCTGACGACCTCCCCTCTGCCAGCACCGCAGGTATTCCTCAGAATAAGGGTTTGCCTCCCGCCAACAGCGCCTTGTTCTTGGGATGTCATCTATTAGTGAGTAAAGCAGTACGCCTGAGAGGCTCCTTGTTAGTATTAGATGCAAAATTTTATTGGAGGACAAAAGTGTGAATAAATTTTACTTTTTGAACGCATCAACAATGATGAAATTTACTTTTGAAAGAAATTATTTTCAAATATATAATTAAATTCTTTCCAATACTATGTACTAGGTCAATAAAACAGATAGGTACTAATATGTCAACTGACATTTTTGAAGGGCTTTTGGAAAATTGTACGCCTCAGAGGCGCATTGTTACGAGTATTGGTAGTATTGGTGGAGTAGCATCCACGTTAGTATTTCAGGGTTGAATGAGGAGTTCGTACAGTGAATCTCTCCACGAGCACCTTTATGATGAATCGAAACGCTTTGTCGCCGGGAAAGCGTTACCTGATTGTCGCGTTGAGCGAAGAAGGGAAGTCCGTAGTGAGATGTCGGCAAAGATTTATAATTGTTTAAAAAGTGAGTTTTTCAGTTATTTGCCTTCTTCTAAGAACAATTTTTTTTAAATAAAGAAAATCATCCAAATAAAGTTTTTTCCGTTGTTTCTATTTGGTGATTAGATGCACTTTTCTAGAATCCAAATCCCAAATTTTTCCTGTGCATATTTCCGAATGAATCAGGGTGATTTTTTTTCTTTTTCTATACAACTTTATTGTACTTGTTGATCAGGGTGATGCAAAACTTTTTTTGATGTGTTTAGATTAGAATTTTGATTTAAATGCTTATTCCAGAGTTATAGCACTTCAAAATAATATTCTCATATTTTTTCATAATTTTTTTAACAAAAACATTTCATGTTGTTTAATGAATTTTAATGAGTGGAAGTCACACACGTAGGTTAAAAATAATACCTACCATTTTTATTAGTTTTAATAATGAACCTTTGGAGTCGAGCAAAAAAACAAGTCTTCCAAGTGGGTGTGGCACATAGTTTCCTCGTATCCATAACCCGGTTGTATGGCCTACATCATTACTAAACATAATTTATCAAAATCGGGTGGAAAATGTAGAAGTTATGGCTTTTGCAATATTTTTAGGTTTGCGCATTCGCAGAGTATACTTAGTTACCTACTACTGATCCGGTGATGACGATTTCGTATGAAACCATCTCCACGCCAATTTGAACAATCCCTGAAAACTTCATCGAGTTCGGATGAAAAATGTAGATGTTATGGCTGATACAAGGATTTTACGTTTACGCATGTGCATTGGCTACTACTGAACCGGGGATGATGGTTTTCATAGGAGTTAATTCGTACAATCTCTGAAAAATTCGTCGAAATCGGACAATTACTTCGCACAGTTTTGCCCGTTACAATGATTCCATGATACACAGACGGAACCAAAATTGTTCAGGGAGGCCTGAAACGTAAAACCCAAGTGAAATTTTCATATTGAAGAACATTTTTTTTTTTCAAATTTGAAAAGTGAAATCAATCTTTCTTCTACATTCTTAGACTCGAAAGCAATACAACAAATAAGAATCAAAACTGTGAAACACGGTAAAGGTTGGAAGTTCAAATGAACTGAGGCGGTTCTTTCTTACAAGCACATGGATTACTTAGGCTGATTTTCCTCAGTTACTCCAATCTAAATTCAGTTTAGTTTTGGAGAAATTAGTCTCTTCTAAAACCACAAGCAGGGATTCATCAGCTCGAAATCTGTAAAAAAGTAGAATGAGGCGGATTTTTCCTGTACTCTTCATATGAGATGGTATCATCCACTCTTACGTCCCGAAACAGTCGAAATACGCTTTTATTTGAAGATAGTACTTACGACTTCACGTTTTTGGCGCCCTTCATATTGGTAACTGAGCGGCTGTAGAAATTCAACGAAGTAATACAATGAAGTGAATTTTAGCTTGTAATTTCCTTGAAACCTGTCGAGCGTAGACCTAATAACAACCTTACAATACTCTAATTAGGGATCTATAATCCTTCAAAGTTCCATTAAAATTGACAACCTGAGACATCTCGTTTTCAATTCACTCATCACCGCAGTTTTATCTCGTCTCAGCCATCGAAATTACCAACTCTTCGGTCAACACCCGGCTTGAAACAAGGAAGATTTTACGACCAGCCAATCCTCATTAATGAAGTGCCCGTAAAACGCGTCCCCCTACTGGCCTTTAATTTCCCAAACCTAACAGCAAGTGAGGAAGAGGAGGCAGTAAAGAAATAATTGCTACAAAAGAATTTAACAGTCAATTTGAACCCCCGTTAACCTCCTGACAAGAGACTTGGCGGAATATTGGTAGTTTTTGACGCCGAGGGTCTACTTGGTGGGCTGACTATGTCGAGCAGTTTGGTAAGAATAGTGTACAATTACAGTGAAACTGGGCGTTAATCTTCACCGTACGCCACTGAACAGGTTTTTACCCTTTATTTGTAACTTTAGTATTCCTCACGTATAACTCTTTGCAGTAAACAACGAGTAATCTCACTTCTTTTCCCTCAGAGGAGAGGTCAGTTAATTTTATATCTTACCCGGGTATTTTTGGGAGGTTTATAACTTCACTTTTCGCGTTGTTCAACTTTATTTCCAAGTGCTTTTGAAGAACACTCGAGAAGGTAATTTGACGTTAAGCCCATCCACTCCAAGAGGATCAAATAATTTCTGTGAAACGGTTGATCCATTATTCATTTGGATCTTCAAGGAGAGTTTTGGATTTAAAAGGGACACTAATCTCTGAGCAATGGCAGTGACACTGTTCGTACGGAAGATTTGGTTAATTCAAACTTTTGCTCGTTATTACAATAATTTTTGATGTTAACAATTTTATTTTTGTAGTAATGGTAAAATGATGTATTTATATTATATTACCGTGTGTGTAGTTCAGTTAAATAAATGGTGAATATACATGGTGTTTCAGACTCGATTCGCCAAACCACAGGGATCGATTCTACAACTAATTAGCAACAACTTTAGTCCTTTAACATTTTCTTCCAATTCCACTTAAAACTCTCGTTTTAGTATGTTATTTTCAATAATAAACCTTTGGAATCAACCAAGAAAAAACAGAAGACAAAATGAAGGGATTTCTAAAGGATAACATCAATTTGATGGTGATATTAATAATATAAACTAAAAACGCTTGCATACGAGTCTGCAACACATTGAAACATTTTCATGCCCCCGTGGTAATATCAAACTGTAAAGTACCTACCTACCTAACAACTTCACTTCTGATGGTCATAATCGTCATTGTGGCGACTTGGGACAAATATCGTTGCAACAAATATCGTTGCAACAAATATCGTTGCAACAAATATCGTTGCATCAAATTTCGTGACGATTTTTTTTTTATGTGCCATATGAAAGACATGAAAATGTCAAAAATTGTTTAACCCCCCTCAAAATTTGTTGGTTTATGTTTCAAAGTATGTAGAATCCAAAAATCGAACAAAAATTTGGCCGTCCGTCCACCGTACGCCGCACTAGTTAGTTCCCATGGACCGATTTTGATGAAATTTGAAACATGGGCTCCATTTGGAGTCTAGTGGTTTTCCCCTGAAGATTTTGGTAGATGTAGGTCACTTGTAAGGGTTAAAATTTTCAAAACGCCCTAGCTGAAAAAATTTTGTTATGAAGGTATTGTTTTTTCTTCAATTGAAAATAGTAGTGAATTTTTAGCATCGAATGAGACCAACCAGAGCTCTGTAGGTCTAACTGTTCGTTTCCTATAATAATTTAAAGTTCGGTCTTACGATAAATCAGAAACACGAGTGTGAATCGCAAAAGAGGCCTAATCTCCGTTCGCATTTTATCCGACCAAAATGCGACCGCTGTTCGCTATTCGAGTTGTGCTCAGTTTTGCGTTCTTAGTAACCAGTATTCAAATGGGGAATTTGCCTCAAATTTTTTTGAGGTACCAATTTGAAGGCACTTTGATAAAGGCACCCAGAACTCCCTATTTCTTCGAATTGAGTGTGAAGCTTTCAGTTCTTTTAAAATAAACTTAATTGTGCAAATGATACAGGCTAGTTATCTATTAAAAAAAAGAACTTTGTGTAATAATTTGCAGCGTTTTTTATTATAGGAGTTCTTTTGAGACGGCTATTGAGACCCACAACGGATCGAAAATGAAAACTGAAATGTTTTCAACAAATCACACAATTTCAATGTTTAGGGTTACTATTGACCCTTGAGCCCAAATTTTAAAAAGACTTATTTTGGATCAGAGAAATTGGAAATTTAACGCTCTTTCTAACGATATAATTTGATTTGGATTTCCTCGAAAATTGAGGGAGTTATGGACATTTTAGTGTCGAAAACACGGAAAAATCTTATAATTATAACATTACTGTTTAATAATCCATCATATGGGATCGTTGCATTGGATAAAGAGTAGTTCTTTAAATATCAACAGGTAAACGATATAAACATTTGTATTTACCTTTCAAATGCACAAAACAGTTTCACTCAATGTAATTCTGTTAGTAAGCTGAAAATCAGTTAGCTATGCATATTTTTCATGACTGGAAGTATACTTTCATAGGAAATCGAGCAAAGATTCCCATTGGAAATCTGTAGGTTAAATATTCTATCATAACTTGCTTCAAAGGTGAGCATTTTCAATAGGAAAGTAATTCATTGTAGGAATCAACTTCTCAAAGTTAGTCATAATATTTGTTGGGAAAATTCAAAGTTTTCAATTACCATATTGAAGATCGACTGGAGTATCAGTAGATACTAGATAGCTGTAATGCAGAATAGCGAGAGTTGAGTACCTACCCTTTCAAGGTTCATTTGGTTACATTAGGGAACAAGAGGGGGCAAACCACCTGTTGATCCCACGCAATGTGATGGCTGGCTGTGAGCTTTAGGGGGAGTTTTCAAGCTATACCATGCAACATTAATTTATATAAAACATTTCGTGTCACTCGTTTACCCAAGTCATGTCTGTTTAACTGGGCTAGGTTCCAACTCCATAATGCCGGATGTTCATCGCTGTCTACCTACACGGTCATAGTTATTGATTATTGTGATTGCGTCTACCTTAGTCATAACAGTATAAATATGTAATAGCACAAGAATGGATTCAGTAACTGAATTTTCAACACCGACTGCTTGATGATGCTGGTTCTTAGTAGTCTCCTCACGTCATTCCTTAATCCACTACACACAATCCTCAAAATTTTCAATAGTTTTCCATAACTTCCACAACTAATACCAAAATCATCATCCCAGTCAGACCGTTGTAAGCAACTTAATTCAGCTGATTTACGACCTGAACAGTAGAAAAAGGACATTTCAAGCTAAAATAGACAACTTATAGCTTCAAACTCTCAAGAAGAAACCACTCCACGCCGGCAACGAGAAGCTAGCTCAACTGTCATAGTTAGGACTTCCTTCTCGACTGGCATTACGCCCAGTTGTCTTCCTGACCTCCCCAACATTTACAAAACAAAAATGTCTCTATAAAACTCAATAATGTATAGTGTAGTAAGTAAATAACTATCTCAGGTTGCGTTTTCGTCCAACTGTCACTCCTGTCGACCCAGAGGTCATCAGCTATCTTCCAAAAGGAAAATCAGAATTGGTTCTGATGATTTCGCTCATGGTTATAATCCCGCCCGCTTAAATGGAGCGGCGGGGGGGTTCACCAACGATGATACCGCCCGTGGGTTATAATGCCTAGGTAATATGAAGAGAGAAGGGAGGTAATATGAAGTGGCAAACTTTATACCGAAATAATATTATTGACGAACTAAAGTTTAACCTTTCAATTCAAAGTTTTTTCAGTCCGAAGATGTACCAGCTGTGAACCGCATCCTTAACTTCTCCATCCGTCCCGAATTTCATTCCTCCCAGGTGGGTTTTGAGAGCCGGGAATAAGTGGAAATCGCTTGGTGCTACGTCTGGACAATAGGAAGGGTGGGGGAAAACATCTCAATCAAATTTATTGAGTGCTCCCAAGAAAGCCATGGTAGAGTATTCCGCTGTGATGGTGATGGCTACAGTGTTTTGGGACTGTAAGGGTGTTTTGCTGGTTGATTACCTCGACAGGGGCACAATTATAAATGCAGAGAGGTATTGCAGTGTCCTCACAGAATTGAGAAAGGCAATAAAAACAAGAGGCGAGGAATGTTGAGCAAAAGATGCTGCGGACGGATGGAGAAGTTAAGGATGCGCTTCACAGCTGGCTACGCAATTCAGATGGAAATTGGAACACCATCGGACTGAAAAAAACTGGAATACCGTTATCGCAAATGCTTGGAAAAAATTGGCGATTATGTAGAAAAATAGTTTAGATGTTGCTGAATACAAATACCTATATATTTTTTGTAACTTTTCTGTTTTTTTCAAATTTTTCCTAGAAATTTGCAAAACTTACTTTATAATATAACTACAAATATATAATAACTACAAACAATGTAATATAACTCCACGTAATATATGGAGAAGGAAGGAACTCATTCATTTTACTAAGGCGAGCGCTTTCAGGGTCCCTTTTTCAAGCCTAAAACAATTATTTATAACGAAGACCAAACAATTTTTGACATTTTATGCCTTTACTAAGGCACATAAATGAAAAATCGTCACGCGGGGATCGTCACGCGGGAGCGTTATGAGGGGAGCGTTACGAGGGGAGCGTTACGCGGAAATTTCTGATGATTTTCACGTACAACCAATCGTTCCTAGGGAAAACTAACTTCCTCATTTTCCACCCCACAAAAATCGTTCACCACTCATTGGAAAGCTCTCAATTTATTAAACACAAGACATAAAATGTCTCTCGTGGTTGCGTACTTGTACGAAAGCTGTATCCACCTTTTAAATTGAGCCAAACATATCTAATTAGTATTAGGATAATATCCTACTACTATATTATAGTAGTAGTTGCTAATAGCAACTGGTCAAAAATATGTTGTTAAAATTTTAACTTAATTATAACTTATTTTGCCAATAAAAACACTAAAAATTAAAAATAATCACTCAAGTCAGAACTAAACTATGCATCGAAACCAAAAACACAGACACAACATCAATGAAAAGAAGAAAAACCGCACCTACCTATATTCAAAGAACTGCAGTCATACATTAACCTCCATCACCAACTCTGATCCTCTATGCCTGGGAAGTTTAAGAACATTCCTCACTGAAAAACACCCTTTAAGTACATAAATCATTTCACACGTCCCTTTTGACCAGATATCCATAATTACCTAAAATCCTAATTACTAAATATACATAACCAAAATTCTCAAAAACATACCTCCTTCCATCCTCTTAACAATCTTTCTTTCTGATCACAGATAGCTGGCAGGATCCCAGTATTATTTAAACTAATTTAAACTAATCAAAAATAAAAAACTTACTTTTGGAACAACCCTAGTATTATTCATCATCACTTGTCCTTGGAGTCTTCATCAAGGAGTAGGTATTCCAAAACGTTTATATTGTAGGGGTAGAATACAGCGACTATATGATTATCCCCACTTACTATCCACGTTAATTATCTAGAAAACCCAGAACAATACTGTTTCTTTAAGTCAATCGTAAAGAGAGAGTATTTGAACCAAGCCAAATAATAGTCAAACCAAGACAGTACTTGGACGAAGTAAAACCACATGACAAGTAGTACAATATGCTAGAACGGACACAGCTATAGAGATGTCTAATACAACTACCCTTTTGTTCCATCACAGCGGTTTACCTTCGGTGTACCTCAGCGATGAACTACGCTGATTACCGCATTACATCAGAGCGCTGAAATGGGAGGATCGCGAGAGCTGATACTCTTTTAGGGTTCATTTGGTTACATTAGAGGAGAGAGAAGGGTGCGATAACCACCTGTTGATCCCCTCGCAGCCTCGAGCTGAAGGTGCATTAGTGCATTCAAATTATATTAAATACGGCGAGAGATCGAGAGTCACCGCAGCCGAGCGCAGAAATGGGGGTTCACGCCAACCTGATTACGTTCCTAAACCTCGAGCTTTTCCTGCTCTTTTGTCTCTTCTCGACTTCGCCATTTATGAGGGAAATTGGATAAAGAGTTCCTAATTGTGTGATAACTTGTGAAAGATTATACAACTCGCATTCATAGAAGTTTGAAATAAAATGATGAATATTCACGCTATTGAGCGAAGAAGTCTCTCAATTATAAGCACATGAAGTAGTTGATGAACCAGTTGTACTCTTATGTACACCATTTAGTTATAATTGCCTGTGTGAACAGAACAAAACTGTCAAAAAGGTCAGTATGACACTTTTCAGTCAGAATGCGATAAAACAAGCAGAGACAAAATCGTCAGATTCCATTCTACGTTAAATTATATTACATGATTCACATAAAGTCCCCATAAACTCTTTTTCTGCTGTCCAGGTGTTCAGTTCTTTTCAGTCACATGACAGATATAACAAGTTGAGTTTTAGTTATCGTGTCTGTGAACTGAGAAAAGTAGGTACATACCTACTCATTGAAGTATGATTCATGACAATTAATCATATAAAGTTTAAATCAAAATGTCTTGATGCCAGGAGATTTCAGATTTTGTTTGGTAACTGCATCACGTTTTGTTAATAAACGTTATTTCACAGTACATGATATGTACAATGGAACCATGAGAGTACAATGAGAGCCACCCTGGCTGTCCTGTGACAGTCCCGCTCGAAGAGGAGCTGCTGGACAGAAAAGGCAAGGTAGCGTCAGCCTTGCCAATATCCTATGCCAAGTTTTTAAAATTATTAGTGAACACTTTCAGCTAATAATTAGCGAAAATTATTTTCGAAAAAAATTAAGCAATTCCAGTGGCATTATACATTTTAATATCAAAAGTATTTAAAAAAGTATAGTTTCTTATAATACATGTTGTATATTATAGTTGATTGTTGATGTTAAATTTTTCTACATTTGCGACATCTATATTAGAAAAAACTCAGGTTATACAATATTTTCTTCGTGATTGGCCATCCTGTTTGATAACTGGAATTTTGAAACATTATACTAGGATAGGAAACAACGAAATGAAGTGTGTAGCAATATTTTTTTAAATTCACCAAAAAACATACACTTGGGTGGGTTTGTATAAAATTATCGTATTGGGCGCTTCCCCGTGTGTTTGGAACAACCTACATTTTGCGTAGGAGGACAGATCCAATCTATTATGACTAGTTTCACGGAATAAAATTACTACCAACTAAGTAAAATTTTCATATGTGAGTATTTTTCCGTAATAAAACTTTTTCTCCTCAGACTGCCGGAACTTTCCACTAAAAGGTTTGGCGCTAGGGCTTTTCCCAGGGTTTTTCCCTGAGTTTCCCAGTAGAGTAAAATTCGCTGAGTATTCCCGGTTTTCCAGGTTACTGCATATGTAGTGGAGTGTATTGAGAGACATCCTGAATATTGCATGGGTAAAATTGTCTATCACACGATAGGAATGCAAAACTCATTAGGTAGTAGTCTTTTTACAACATTGACACGAAAGAAGTAAATGGCGCAAATCAAATAGAAACCTCGTTGCATAAAAGATGAATCTATAAAACGAATCATAACATAGAAAGGCGAAAAGGTGTCGAAGCGAGAGAAACATCGTAGAAGGGGATCAACAGGTGAACCAAAGGACAGATAAAGAGCAAACAATGCTATAAGAAACACAATGGAGCCAAACCGCACCCCCTCGCCCAGGAATAATTTCAACGAATGGATCGGCGGGATCCATCGGAAAATCTAGTTTGCGAGAAAAGCTCCTTTTCCGATACCCTTCAACCTTTTCGACCGTTCAAAAAAAAAACGGATATTCTTTTATTCGGAAGGGTTTTGATCTTCACGGATTATATTTGTATTGAGGGCGCGTAAAGCGGAGACAAAATCCATGAATAGTCTGGGTTTTTCTCTCTTCAGTGGGAGGAAAACCCGTTCCGAAACGTAATTGAAGCATCAGGTGGCTACCGGTTCAATGGGAATATGAAACGATTTATAGTTCCCTCGTACAATTTGAAACTGGTTTTCGTCGTTCGACTTGGAAGCCACCGAACAGCCATAACAGTAAACAACATCAAGATCATAATCAACTACAAGATCATTTTGGTTATCTACACATACCTAACTTACTTAAATGTGTAAATCATATAGAGTTCCACTTCAACATAGCTCTTGGAAAAAAAGAGAGCCATTTCATTCAAATTTGAAAGACTTCTTTATCCGAAACAATTTCCATTCAGAAACAAAAATATCCAATTTTATATTTGATGGAGAAAAAGTCCTATCGGCGCCAACTTTATCCTCCCTTTTGAAAATTCAAACTACAACAAATACTCGGGTGGGAGGATCAAGAAGTACACCCAGAGCTAGAACGCTACAGAAAAATCTCAAAAACCTCTTCAACCAACATTTGGAAGAATCTAGAGAAAGGATTTAGGAACCGTGAAAATCTATATAAACCGGAGACCACTCCAATAAAATTCACGGGTAAAATGGAGATTTACTCCTTCATGGGGTAGCAATCTCGCGAGTACTCCCTTCATTTTCACCTTCCACAGTAATTTTCAGTATTAAATTCTTTATTCCAAATTTCACACATCAAATCCACAATCCGTCGACGTAAACACCACGAAATCAAAACAGGTAGATTCATAACAGAGTTCAATTCAGTAACTCAAAAGCAGGAGCCACTCCGTAAGGCCACTCAGGGTCCTGCCCGCGCCAAATTTCCCTAAAAAGTTAGATTTTGGTTTATTATTTTCAATAATGAACTTTTGGAATCGACCAAGAAAAAACTTTTTTAAACACCCCCTCAAAATTTGATGGTTTACGTTTCAAGGTACGTAGAATCCAAAAATCGAATAAAAATTTGGCCGTCCGTCCGCCGTGCGCGCACTTTCCTCACTTAGCATTGACCGATTTTGATGAAATTTGGTATGTAGGCTCCATTTGGGGTCTAGTTGTGCCCCAGATTTTGGTTGGTTAAGTCACTTCAAAGGGTTCAAAAATGAATTTTGAAATTTTGAAAACGCCTCAAAAATTTTGAGGAAATTTTGAAAAAAAACTCAAAAAATTTTGATATAAAGGTATTGTTTTTCCTTCAATTTAAGATTCTATAGAATTTTTAGAATTTTTGAGACCATGCGGAGCCCTGTAGGACAATCCGTTCGCTCCCTACGAGAATTTGAGGGTTTTACGTACGATAAATAAGAAACACGAGCGTGAATCGCAAAAGAGGCCTATTCTCCGTTCAAATTAAAGCTGACCGAAATACGATCGATGTTTTTCTTCATGTTGGATGGTTGGTGGCTTTGCAGACGAGTGATTGATACTGAAAAATAATAAACCATTGTGTAATTATTTGCAGCGTTTTACCTCAAAGATGGAAAAATAATACTTAAACCAAAACTCACCTCGAAAAGTCTTCTCCCCAAAGTAGAAAAAAATCCCTAGTAGAAAAAAATATTATTTCCCATTTATTTTAATGTATAAATTTCTATTTATAGTGCACTTTGGAAAAACCACCGACGTTTTCACAGTTCATCTTAAATCCACAACGGCACTCCGAACAGATATGTCTACTTATAACCTATCTTATACCTTCTCATAATGTAGGCCTAGCTACTACCGTACATTTTGACTTGCTAAAAGCTGGAAAAGATTGAAATGCACCTTTTTTTTTTTTTGTAATAGAGTAGGAGGTCTTAAATGAGTTGATATACAAACTCCTTCCACTGCGACCAACAAGATCTATTGTGGAGTGCCTCCAGGCTATATTAGCCCACTAAGAAGGGTTTACTGAACACCCCTTCTCCCCACTTTTTGGCAAAGCAGAGAAGATCGGTGTATGCCACCTTAGAGATGGTGTCAGGAGCTAAGACATCACTTCCGAGGATTGTATATCTAGCTCGACCCAGTGCTTCACAGTGGCACATTATGTGTTCGGCATCTTCCGTTTCCATGTCGCAGAAGCGGCAGATGTCCGTTGTTAGTTTACCTATCTTCTTTAGGTGATAGCGAAGTGGACAGTGCCCTGTTAGCAAACCCACAAGTATTTTGACATCCTTCTTAGGCATAGCTATAAGTTCTTTAGCCCGTTTCTTAGAGAACGTCACAAATAGTTTTGCCTGTCTCAGGCCTGGGAGGTTCTTATCAGAGGACTTCTTATTCAATGAAAAAGTTGTTGGTAATGCTGGACTATCACCGTAGGAAGTCACACTGAAGTGGAAATCAACCCCACAACTCGTTTTCAGCGCATATCTCCGTTTATTTATTTTTTTTTTTTAAATTAAAATTGATCTCCGAATATTTCAATCACTGGAATGAAGTTGAGGTGTGATTGTTCCTCAGTGGGTCCTCTGACGCAAAAGCATGCATGTGTGATCTTAGGGTCAAGTTCGTGTATTTTGTGGTTTGGTGCCCCACCACTTTTGGAGGTCACCCAACGCCCCATCTCAAAAGGAATCGGTAATAGAGGTAAGCGGAGTATTTCGACACTCTAGGAAGCATCACATCGCCCCTTCACATTCGTGAGGTAGGCAACGACTCGCAACGCATCAGCGCTTTGTCAGTCAACAGGTGAAGGTGGGTGCCTATTCTCTTCCAATTCGGAACCTCTTCAGTGAATCAACAACTTCTCAGTGAATTAAACGAGAAATACAGGCGGAGTTTACATGTATTACATAGTATACATATTGTGGTGCGACAATCTAGGTCCATGTGAGTAGGTATTTGAACGGATGGAAGTCCTTAGCTCCTATATTGCTCAGTAAACCTTAGCCAAGTGAGTCACTGTTTGTTATTATGGAATCCTCAACAAAATACATTGCTTGTAAGAAAAAGTGCTCAAAAAAAGTGGTGGTATTCATGTTGGGCTACCAAAACACTCTAATGCCTTAATTTATTCTGGTACATTTAATGTTTTCCCCGAAAGGAGGAATTCATTTACAAATTAATAAGAGTCTTTTGTAATGATTTGCAAATACTAGTATGCGCACAACAGTTGATAAGAGAGAAGACAGCTCCATAGCTCACACATCTGATCTGACGATACTTGAATCTTTCCCACTTCTTCCAGTTGTCTCAAATTTTGTCTATTCATATTCTACTCGTCTCTACAAACTCTAGTATCCATTCGGCTAATGCATTTTACTACGTATAAACGCATGTTTTCATTATAAATACTTATACAATATGTAGGTATGTAGTGTTTATATAATTTGAGATTTTATTACCATTTTTTGGACAATTTTGACAATTTATTATATTCAGGAAGTAACTTCACCCCTACTATTGTAACAATAGTTGTTAGGTACTAAAAAGGTGGTAGGTCAAAAAAATAGGTAAAAAAAAGTTGGTAGGTAAAAAAAAAGTTGCAAATCATTGCCCAAAGGTTTATTATTTTCTGTATAGATAACCCTTCTGTATAGATCCCTCCCTACCAACCATACGTACCTACTACCTACTAGGGAATTTTTGAAAATTTCAACCCTTCATTTGCATTTGGTTGGTGGTTGGGGTTGACATTTTCAAAAATGCCCTCGTAGGTAGTAGGTACGTATGGTTGGTAGGGAGGGATCTATACAGTAGGGTGATCTATACAGAAAATAATAAACCTTTAGGCAATGATTTGCAGCGTTTTTTCGATTGGACAACGGGTATGTAATCAAAATGTTTTTTTCATCATAAAATCTAGGAATTTGGATTATTCATGGTGTTGGGGAAAAAATTTGTTTGATAGCAAAATCAATTTCAATAATACCTATTCGACTAATAAAATTTAAAAAATTTGATACGTGCATAATTAGTAGGTAACAGAAAGGGTAAACCTGAAGCAATAAGAACGCTTGAATTGTAAAGATTCGGGATCTTGTGTGAATTTATAATACAGGGTGTCTACACTTTCGATGGGCATAACTTCAGGGTTCGATTCTACAAGGTATTTCCAACAAAAAATGTCTCTTAGCAATTTTCTTTTAACCCACTCAAAATTCATTTTTTTCACTTTAAAGTTTTTCTTCGCGTTTTCGACCTTACGGCACTGATATGGTCATAACTCCCTTATTTTTCCTGAAAATTCAAAACTGACTACACCGTTAGAAAGAGCGTTAAATTCCTAAGCTACCTAGTGCAAAATCAAAATATTTCAGCAATCAAATAGTTTCAAAAAATCAAGTCAAAAAGCCAACTTTAAAGAATTTTTGAAACTTGACTTTCTTCGACCGAAGTTTTTACTCTAAATCCCTGCCCATTTCGATGGGCGCTCTTCTGAGAAAACATGCTCAAATTCTCAGCTTTTCAGCGGTATATCAATTTTTCTTTTTAACATTCAAATTGGAAGAGTAAATTAAGTTTGAATGCCAGAAAACGTGTGTTTTACAAGCAAATCCAGTGTTTTAAGCGGTTTATGGTCCCCCTCGACCTCAAGATGGCTTGGCGATTTTGGTATCATTTCCTATGTAATTTTTTACGCTGAATCAAATAGTGATACTTCCGAATGGTTCCAACTGCTAGAAAGTAGATTTTTTTAAGAAAACCTTCATTTTTCGTACATAAAATACGCATTATTCGTAAATGTGGTAGTGCGCATGAAGTAACACCTTTGAACTCAACAAAAACTTCAATCAGCTAGAAATTCGGTGTTTTTGTTGAGTTCAAAGGTTTTACTTTATGCTCACTACCACATTTACGAATAATGCGTATTTTATGTACGAAAAATGAAGGTTTTCTTAAAAAAATCTACTTTCTAGCAGTTGGAACCATTCGGAAGTATCACTATTTGATTCAGCGTAAAAAATTACATAGGAAATGATACCAAAATCGCCAAGCCATCTTGAGGTCGAGGGGGACCATAAACCGCTTAAAACACTGGATTTGCTTGTAAAACACACGTTTTCTGGCATTCAAACTTAATTTACTCTTCCAATTTGAATGTTAAAAAGAAAAATTGATATACCGCTGAAAAGCTGAGAATTTGAGCATGTTTTCTCAGAAGAGCGCCCATCGAAATGGGCAGGGATTTAGAGTAAAAACTTCGGTCGAAGAAAGTCAAGTTTCAAAAATTCTTTAAAGTTGGCTTTTTGACTTGATTTTTTGAAACTATTTGATTGCTGAAATATTTTGATTTTGCACTAGGTAGCTTAGGAATTTAACGCTCTTTCTAACGGTGTAGTCAGTTTTGAATTTTCAGGAAAAATAAGGGAGTTATGACCATATCAGTGCCGTAAGGTCGAAAACGCGAAGAAAAACTTTAAAGTGAAAAAAATGAATTTTGAGTGGGTTAAAAGAAAATTGCTAAGAGACATTTTTTGTTGGAAATACCTTGTAGAATCGAACCCTGAAGTTATGCCCATCGAAAGTGTAGACACCCTGTATAAATTCATATTAAATAATAAATTCATATAAATTCATAATATAATTCTTCATATTATGAAGAATATTGTTAGGTACACGGGATTCTTCGTCTCGTAAACAACGTGGTGATTAATAGTTGAGACTTCCAATAAAACGACTCCAACTCAGGTCGTAGACGAGATACTTCCAAAGTCAGGTCGTCTGTCATGTCAGTTTTCACCACACATGTGTGGTTGTGGCCCTTCTATTAGTGTAACAGGTAGTTAATAAACGATAATGTGACTTATTCCCCTGCCGGAACTCGATCCTCCCTGTTGATTGACTCTTCGTAGAAACCCGCATTAACGTTAATTCACGGCGATATCGATAGGCGATTCCCCTCAGAGCTCATTAGCACGGTAGGTCGCATTGTTCCGTTTTCAGCTGACGAGAGATGACGTCACGAAGAGAGTGTGGGGGGGATGTAGAGCAACAGCCTCTGCCTCTAACGGTGACCAACAATGGGGCGAACGCATTGGGTAAACATCCGATAGCCCGGGGATATCGCGTCTCGCGATCACGTCCGATTGCATCGTCCAGTTGAGGGTTCAATTCTCTGTCGATTAGGCGAATTCTTCTCTCCTGAAAACGGAACACGAACGGCTATTGGCGGAAGGGAACGACGCACACTAAGCAGAATAAGTGACATCCAACTCGTGGTTTCTTTTCAACCAACACTCATGAACAAGAAGGCAAAGGGTTTTTTTTCCGTTTCGTGTGGAACGAGTTTTAGCAAATTTTCAAGGAAAATTAAGCTATTGCAATGGCCTCAACATTTTTAAAATGGACTTTTTCGAAAATATTTTTCACTGAAATCCGTTTCGGAACATTTTGAAACGATCCCTGAAGTTTTCCCAAAAATCATACATGTAATATATGTATATACGCGTGTATAATATGTGAATGACATATTATTCCATTCCGCACGATAACTTGAGTAATTGTTCATAATTTTTTTTAAGTTTTCGCCAAAATATTCATAACAACAAACAAAAGGTCAAGTTCGTTAGCAAGAAATTTGGACAATCCGAAGTGGTCCAGATTTCAAAAAAAGTCCAAAAAAACGGTTTTTTTGTGGTTATTACCTTCACAATTATGGTAATATATGGTATATTCGGATTTAGCACAAAATTTCTGATATAAATGCGTTTTCAAAAATGATAATTGTCCAAAAATTAAGAAAAATGTGTATTTATTTATATATATAATGAATACGTGCGTATATTTGTGGTACCCAGAAATGCAGTAGCCGTGTGGGTACTATAAGAGTTCGAAGAGACAAGAAGAACATGAATATGTACTCCTAAGATCTTCAAAGCATACCCAGTGCATACAGTATGTTGGTATGGTATAGGTACCTACTGAAAATAAAAAAAAACAACAATAGCCGTGTGGGTACTCTATGAGTTTGTCGAGACGAGAAGAACATGAATATGGACTCCTAACATCTTCAAAGCATACCCAGTGCATACAGTATGTTGGTATGGTAGGTAAGTATACTGAAAATAAAAAAAAAAACCAACAATAGCTGTGAGGGTACTCTATGAATTTGTGGAGACGAGGAACGTGAATATGGACTCCTAACATCTTCAAAGCATACCTACCAAGTGCATACAGTATGTTGGTATGGTAGGTAAGTATACTGAAAATAAAAAAAAAACCATCAATAGCTGTGAGGGTACTCTATGAATTTGTGGAGACGAGGAACGTGAATATGGACTCCTAACATCTTCAGAGCATACCCAGTGCATACAGTATGTTGGTATGGTTTACTGAAAATCGAAAAAACCAAGAATCGTGAAAAAAAAACTTTCTAAAAGAAATTGCAACACCATTGTTCCTTTTCTTAGCCATACCTTCAACTTGAACATTTCTCTGAAAATTCACTCATTAATTCATGCTGCATGAATGGACTTTAAAAAAATATTATTGGGTGTTTGCTAGTCACTATGCCAAACAGCGAATAGAATTCTTTATTGCTCTCAATGTGGTAGATCATACGATTTCTCGAGACAAACTCATTAAACAGCCTGTCCGTGAATCAGCCACTGGGAGGAGGGAGATTGCGCAGAGAGCCGCAATTCAGGGCCCACCCACCGTGGTGGCGACTCAAAACCAAAAGAAACTGTCCGAAGACGTAAACACAACATGATGCCACCCCGAGCACTCAATGTGAAGAAGAAGAAGAAGAAGAAGAAGAAAACATGTTTATTCAACATAATCTCATGTTTACCAATTAGTGTAATTATAAATTAGGCTAGTATAAATAATGATTGCACCCATTTTTTCCCCCATTATATAGTAACAAATATCATTATAGGTACAAAACCATTATTAAATTAGTATTATGTATAAGCGAAATGTGTGATAACAGAACTACACCAACAAAAAAAAAACAACACTAACAAAAAATTACAAAAAACATGATACGGCATGGATTTTTCATCCGTCTGCCGGGGTAACCTGAGCCGTCTTTCTTTAAATTATTTACTTTCATTTTTATTTTTATATTCTGAGAACATGCAAAAGAAGATGTGAGCGTTCAGGAGAGTCCGCCTTTTTTTTTTTTTAAATTCAGATTACCAATTGAATTCTGCAACAAGGGAACCTCGGTATCTCCACGCCGAAAGGCTAAATTGGCCAACTCCTGGCCAATGCTCCCTATGGTTCAGCAAGAGGACCATTCTTTCCATGCTGAGAGTACCCTCCCCAAAGTAGCGCAGCCTGAATTCTCCCAGCACGGGGCAGCTTCCAAAAAAGTGGAGGATGTCTTCATTTGCATCCCGATTGCACAGAGAGCAAGTCCTCCTTGGGCTTTCGGATCTCAGGTAGACCCCGTCATTCAGTGGAAGTAGTGCTCCTCTCAGTTTGAGGACCCATCGTATCACCCATAAGGCATGGTCTCCGTCCACCAGTAGATTCCCAGGTCTCGCGTCCAAATCAAGCAAAGGGTATAGAGGATTCCTGGAACCCATCGCAGCTGTCCGCATGTCATCCATCCAACTCCGTGAAACTGCCTCCACCAATGCCTCCAGCTGTTCTGGCCACTCATTTATCAATTCCAAGTTCCCATGAAAAGTGCAACCTTGTCTTAGTGCTAGCTCTGTAACAGCTCGAAACCACGATATCCTTGACCTGACAACCTCTCGTGCCACTATACCAGGATATCTGTCCTGGGACATCTTTAAGGCCCTAATCACATATTGGCAGGCGAGAGACAACGTGTATGCGTAGATTGGCTGGACACCAGTTTCCAAGTACGTGAAGTAATTTGGCGTATTTCTAGGAAGGCTGAAGATTAGCTTAATGAAGAACCTCAACACCTGCTCAAGTGAGCTTGACTGGATGTATCCCGTGACTTGGGCCCCATAACACATGACTGCCCTTGAGACAGCCATGAAGACTTTAAACTTGACCCCGACAGGGATGGATGGGCGGCTGAAGAGGCTTCTGTAAACACTATTGATTCCCAGCTTTGCAGCTGCTGCCCTTTCGGCAAAGTGCTGCGCAAACGAGAGCCTTGTAGTGAGGGTGACACCCAAATACCTGTAAGAGGCCACAACATCAATCGGACTTCCATTATACACAAATCTATCTCCCACACCAAGTCTACCTCCACGACGAAAAACCATAATTTTCGATTTGGCCAGGTTGACAGTTAGCCCCCATCTAGCAGTGTACTCCTCCAGTCCAAAAATGTTTCTACGTAATTCATGAGAGGATTCTGCCAGGATTACGATGTCGTCAGCATACATAAGTGCCCTGATGATGGTGTCACCAACCCTGACTCCACAAGGGAGAGCGCTAATCAAGTCATTGATGTACAATGCAAACAGTTGCGGGCTGAGTAAGCAGCCTTGCCTCACTCCACATTCAATGGGAAATGGCTGGGAGATGCCGTCCTTACCCCACACTGCCCCACTGCCACCTGCATACATTGATCTCACAGCAGCTATGAAACGCTGTCCAACACCCGCCATCCCAAGTTTCCAGAAAAGCAGGTCATGGCGAACTCCATCAAAGGCAGACCTGAAGTCCACGAAAAAAGCATATAGCTTGTGTCTGGGGCCTGCATTAAACCTTATATGCACTAAGCTTGTTAGCGTGAAGATGGCATCTGACGTGCTGTATCCCTTGCGAAAACCACACTGACTTTCATTTAGTAATCTTTCTGTATCAAAGTGGTACTCTAATCTTGCAAGAAGCAGAGCGCAGTATATCTTCGTGCTGCAGTTTATAAAGGATAATCCCCTGTAATCACTAGCTGTGTTTATGTCTCCCTTCTTAAACAATGGAAAGATTATTGATGCCGAGAAGCTGGATGGGACAGTGCCCTGCTCGTAAGCCCGGTTGAAGACAGCAAGCAAGTCCATCAGGAAGGAATCAGGGGCATTCTTGTAGAATTCATAGGCAATTCGGTCAAGGCCTGGAGCTTTGTTTTCTTTTGCTTTTGCTAATGCCGTCTTAAGCTCACTCAACATAAAAGGTCTATCCATCTCTATGTTAGTCGCCAATTGTACCTCACAATCACATGCAATGGCCACCCTATTGGCCAGGCTCCACTGGGCACTGAAGTACTGCACCCATGCATTCATGGGGATGTCCCCAACTCTCCGCTGCCGGACTGGTCTCAGTGATCGGATGAGGCCCCAGAACCCCGAGCTGTCCCGCACATCAGCAAACCGTGCAGCCAGGCCCCCGTAGTATTCCGTCCTTTTCCTCTCACATAAGGTCTTGTACACGGCATTTTGCTTCAGATATGCAGTCCTTGACAACTGAGAGTCTGAAAGCCTGAACAGTTTCAGCAACGCAAATGATTTTTTTCGAGCTCTTGTACACTCCCAATCCCACCAAGGCTCTCTTCTATCCGGGCACCCCTCCATTCCCATTCCCGAACCACGAGCTGCCCGGATTATCCGATCGGTCAACAAATCCATAGCATCCTGCAGTGGTAGGGAATCAGACAAAGGATCGGCGGACTGCAGATCCAGCTGCCTTGCATAAGCTTCCCTGTTTGAGGTCCTCCACGGTTGTTTAGGCAGCAGCGGCAACACAGCATCCAGCTGAGAGGGTCGACAGTACAATTTCACTTCCAGTGGCATATGGTCGGAGAAAGTTTGGCATCCAACTGAAAATGACTCCATCACCTCCATAGCACCGGGACTCACTGAACATAAATCAATGACTGAAGAGCCATTGGGTCCAATGTAAGTCCATTCACCATCAGGGTCCCCCAAACATCTTCCATTCACAATTATCAATCGGAAATCCGCACAAAATTGTAGAAAACTCTCTCCCCTTCCGTTGGATTTCATGTCCCTAGACCGTCTGACATCCCTGAACTGTACCCCGTCCATTTCCAGTTCCATCGGTAGAGTCTGCTTTGCTGCTATCCTAGCGTTGGTGTCTCCAATAACAATGAACTCCCGATCCTCGTGGTTGATCTTCCTGAAGAATTCATTCAGATTCTCAAAATCGCTCTCCCAGGAATTGCAGTTTAGGTAAACTGGAATGACATTTAATCGAACTCCCCCACAGACACCCCCAAAGTAGTGCCAGTCTGCCTCAGATTCAAATTGGAAAGTTTCTGTGACCTTATTAATGTTTTTCATCCCCATGACCATACCACCAGATGCTCTCCCACGACTTGCCCTCCTCACTCCTTCAATCCACTTAAGCTCATAATCAAAGAAATACTTGGTAAATCTGTCATAATCGCTAGCCAGGACATGCGTTTCCAATAGACAAAACAAATCAAAATTTTTAACATATTCAAAAAATTTCCAGAACAATAATTTATTTTTTAGTCCACATATATTATAAACTAGTATATTACAATAAGCACCAGAAATAGTAGTTTCAGATAATAATCCATTACTTGAGCTGTTGAAACTTGGCCCAGGTTCCATCCGGCAGACGACCTCATCTCAGGAGCCACCCACGTCCAGCCGCCCCCTTGCTCCCGTCGAATTAGATGGTCGAGCTGAGTCCTTCGAAGAGTCCCCTGTCGACCGGAGCGAAGCCACCTTTTGTGCCATATCAATCCCGATGATCTCGCTCAGTTTAGGCGTCCCTTCCTTTCCTTCGTAGGTGATCCCAATCGAGTCCGACCATGAGAACTTTTCTTTCCCAATCGTCATGATATCCGAGCGTATAACAACCCTTACATTTCCGTTGGCTCGCATAATTTCTTTTCTGATGAGAAAGAGTTTCTTCCTTGCCGCTCTGACGTCATCAGGGTAATCACGGTCTACACCAAATGTGGTATCCTTCAGTCTTATTGTTTTCCCAAATATCTTAGAAATAAAGGAGCCCCTGAGAAATTTGACCTTGAGCGGACCTCCTGGGGCAGGGCCCCCCAAACGTATAATATCACCTATCATTGGGTCATCTAGGATTCCCAATTCATTTTTTATAAAGGATGACACAATTTCGTGGAGGTTAGAATCCTTATCGTGAGGTAGCCCGTTGAAAATTAAATTATCACTGCGATGACGAGAGTCGACCAGCTTCATTCTCTCCCTCACTACCGACAATTCCTTCCTCAAAACGGATACCTCTTCCTTCAATTTTACATTTTCTTCCGAGATAGTGGTAATAGCTTGATTGATCATCACCATATCGTCCCTTGATGGTATATCCTTTTTAAGTTCTTTTATTTTCTCGTCCATTACAATGCCAAAACGGTTTATTAGGTCTGTTTTATCTTGTTCACTCAGCATCGTAACTGATTTATCTGACTCGAAATTAGGTTTTTTTAAAGGAGTATCTGAATCTGAATCACTCAAACGTTCTTTCCTCTTAGTTACGGGAGTTTTTTTGGTATTTAGAGGCGAGAAAAATTCGTCAAGCGAAGACTGTGACATAATATTGTTCTCATAGAGATCGCCAAGTTGGTCGCAAGTGTAGATGAATCATTCTTTTACTCCACCTTCCAGTCCAACTGTTGTCTGGAACCGAACTGATAAAGACATCGACAAATCAGCGAGAATAGTTTCTGTCAATCTAGAGGAGAATCTCTGACCTTGAACGTCGTAGTGGGAGATCACGTGGAGGGGGCCTCGACGCCACACCTGACGGGACGTAGCGCGACACCTGCAACCCAACAAGAAAACCCGATATTCCCGAGATTAAATTTTAGGCGATTCCGACCCCGGAAAATAACGGTATTCCGGAAACTGGTAGTCACTGACTGGGTAATTCACTTCCCCAAAACTCAAACAGAATGGCCAAGTATAGACGGTTCAACTAACTCGTTGAAAGCAGAGCTACAAAAAACACGTGTGAACAGTACGACGGCTCGCGCGATACCCCCCACTCAATGTGTCTCTCATCAGAAAAAAGCAAACAACAATTAATGAACATTGTCAGCCATCTTCTTGCAAGTAATAACGCGAGTTATATGCAGGAATACATAATATGTATTCCAGAACCACGCGTTATTACTTGCAAGAAGATGGCTGACAATGTATATAAGGTACATATTATATACCTTTTTATAAACTTCATTTTTCAACTTTTTGCTTACGAGTCCACCAAGGTAGCGAAAGCTTTGTTTTCACTTTTCAAGGTTGAAAAAAAAGTTTTCCAAAATCAAAATTTCCACTCGCGTTTCACGTTTCAGACCTTCCTGAACAATTTTGGTTCCGTTTCTGTCTGTCTGTCATGAAATCCTTGCCACAGCCGTAATGTCTAAAATTTTCATCCGATTTAGATGAAATGCGAGTTGAGGTGGAGATGGTCCCCTATGCATCGGATCATATATATTATTCAACGACTTGGCAGACTTTTCTGCATTGTACGATAATATGTAATTAAAACTGATTTTTACAACGATTACTCCGTTTTCCTCGATATTTCCCAGCAATCCGGCTGTGCTCTGGTCCGATATCTGCGAGATTACAGAGGAGTGCTCAGTCGAAATCGTGGGTCGAACAGAGGACAGAAATCGATCCTCCTAGGTTTTGTAACACGTTGATGGGAAATGTCAAGAACTGGTTAGTAGGTGACTATCGTTACGCTTAGAAGGCAAGGATATACTACGTCACTTCTATCTTCGTGAGATTCTTCGAAACTTGATACAAGAAATGTCAAGTTGTAGAAAAAGTGTGGCCTTTGTGATGAATTTGTTATTCACAGTCCCAATTGAAAGGGCAAGAAATACACTTGGGCCGTTCATAGACAGGTTGGAAGAGGTTAAAATATATTTTTGAATCCCATTCGTGGAGCATGAGTGGATGAGCAAATTTTCAATTTCCATTTTGGTTTTTATTTGCAATGATAAACCTTTAGAATCGACCAAGAAAAATTTTCTTTAACCCCCCTCAAAATTTGTTGGTTTACGTTTCAAGGTACGTAGAATCCAAAAATCGAATAAAAACGCTGCAAATCATTACACAAAGGTTTATTATTTTTCTTTATAGATCTCTCGTCTGCAAATAACACGGCTTTGCTATTGTTACCACCAACCAACATGAAGAAAAACATCGATCTCATTTCGGTCAGCTAAAATTTGAACTGAGATTAGACCTCTTTTGCGATTCACATTCGTGTTTCTGATTTATCGTAAGACCAACCCTTAAGTTCTCGTAGGGAGCGAACGGTTTGTCCTACAGGGCTCCTAAAGGGGGAGCTTTTAAAGTGATGGAAAAACAATACCTTCATATCAAAGTTTTTTGAGTTAGGGCGTTTTCAAAATTTCAACCCTTATTTTTCACCCCTTAGAAGTCACCTACATTAATCAAAAGCTTTGGGGCACAACTAGACCCCAAATGGAGCCCATACACCAAATTTTCATCAAAATCAGTCAATGCTAAGTGAGGAAAGTGCCGCGAACGGCGAACGGACGACCAAATTTTTATTCGATTTTTGGATTCTACAAATTTTTTTTGGTCGATTCCAAAGATTCATTATTGAAATTAACAAACCAGAATTATTAAAAATAATAAACCAAGATTTGGCTGTCTGTCCGAGGTACGCGGCACTTTCCTCAGTTAGCATCGACCGATTTTGATGAAATTTGGTAAATGGGCTAAATTTGGGGTCCAGTTGTGCCCCGAAGCTTTTGATTGATGTAGGTGACTTCTAAGGGGTGAAAAATAAGGGTTGAAATTTTGAAAACGCCCTAACTCAAAAAATTTCGATATAAAGGTATTGTTTTTCCATCAATTTAAGATAGTATTGAAATTTATGATAGGATTGCATACTCTTAACGATTACTACTTTCTGCTACATCCACAAGCCTGACTACTCTCTCATTTAGCTAATATTTTGATTTTCTTAACCATAACTTTAACAATTTCTATGAATATTGGCTCATTAATCGATAATTAGAATAAAACCATGTAAAAACAGTATTGCAACTAACTTGTTATCGCAGAATGGTTATTCGTTGAATTCATAATGAATCTTGGAGTGTATCCTGGAATGGGCGCACAAGATTGAGTAGTTCCACTATGGAAGAGAGCGACTTGCCTAAACGTAGCTCGTAAACGCAAAAGACCTCCGGGGGTTTACTAGGGTGTAGGTCGGCTCGTAATTCGTCTCAGCTTCTAAAAGACGATCAAAACGTCATCAAACGCGCGTTTTCACATCCTTGATAAAAATCGGGGCTCCTCGTCGCAGGTCATAAACGGGAAGGGAAGGGGGGCGCTAAACTGATCCTCTCGTATAAGCGCAATCTATCTGGGCGATCTGTAACGAAGAGTAGAGCGAGGAAGGCTTGATCCCCATTATGCGAAGGAGGTCTTGGCTCTGTTCTCTATGGGATGAAAGGCAGATTGAATCAAGAATGGCCGATTCGCCCGTCAATTCTTTGGAGTGGAAGATGTTGTGCACAATTCACAGTACAAAACGAGACCGGACTGAAATTAGCGATATTTCTCGGCGATATTAAGGTAAATGCAGCAAATTATTACACAAAGGTTTATTATTTGTCCACACAGGGTGTCTACCATTTGGATGGGCATAACTTCAGGGATCAATTGTACAAGGTATTTCCAACAAAAAATGTCTGTTAGCAATTTTCTTTTAACCCACTCAAAATTCCTCTTTTTTCACTTTAAAGTTTTTTCGCGTTTTCGACCTTACGGCACTGATATGGTCATAACTCCCTCATTTCTCCTGAAAATTCAAATCTGATTACACCGTTAAAAAGAGCGTTACATTCCCAAGCTACCTAGCGCAAAATCAAAATCTTTCAGCAATAAATTTCAAAAAATCAAGTCAAAAAGCAAACTTTAAAATTTTTTCAAAACGACTTTCTTCGACCAAAGTTTTCACTGTAAATCCCTGCCCATTTCGACGGGCGCTCTTCGGAGAAAACATGCTAAAATTGTCGGATTTTCAACGGTCTATCAATTTTTCTTTTTAACATTCAAATTGGAAGAGTAAATGAAGTTTGAATGTCAAAAAACGTGCGTTTTACATGAAAATCCAGTGTTTCAAGCGGTTTATGGTATCCCTCGATCTCAAAATGGCTTGGTGAGTTTGGTATCATTCTCTATGTAATTTTTCACGCTGAATCCAATAGTGATACTTCCGAATGATTCTGACGGCTATAAAGTGAATTTTTCGAAGAAAACCTTCGTTTTTGCACATAAAATACACATTATTCGTAGATATGGTAGTGAGCATGAAGTAACACCTTTCTACTCAATAAAAACACCGAATTTCTAGCAGATTGAAGTTTTCGTTGAGTAGAAAGGTATTACTTCATGCTCACTACCTTATTTACGAATAATGCGTATTTTATGTACGAAAAACGAAGGTTTTCTTCGAAAAATTCACTTTCTAGCAGTCGGAATCAATCTGACGTATCACTGTTGGATTCAGCGTAAAAAATTACATAGAAAATGATACCAAACTTGCCAAACCGTCTTGAGATCAAGGGAGACCATAAGCCGTTTGAAACGCTGGATTTTCATGTAAAACACGTTTTTTGAAATTCAAACTTCATTTACTCTTCCAATTTGAATGTTTAAAAAAATTGATATTTGATTGATAAAAATTGCTCTGCGTGGTCTCAAAAAATTCTATACTATCTTAAATTGATGGAAAACATTATCTTTGTATCAAAATGTTTCGAGTTAGGGCGTTTTCAAAATTTCAAAATTCATTTTTCGACCCTTAGAAGAGATTTACATCAACCAAAATCTTCGGGGCACAACTAGACCTCAAATGGAGCCTACATACCAAAGTTCATCGAAATCGGTCAATACTAAGTGGGGAAAGTGCCCCGTACGGCGGACAGACGGCCAAATTTTTATTCGAGTTTTGGATTCTACGTACCTTGAAACGTAATCCAACAAATTTTGAGGGGGTCTTAAAAATTTTTCTTTCTTGGTCAATTTTTTTTTTTTTTTTTCCTTATGTCACGGCGCTTTCTGGCAAGGCAGCCATGCGCTCACGTGCAGCCCAATACAAAGAAGCCTGGCGATTCCACCTGTTGTCATGATTGAGTAATCTAATGTCCTCAAGGGAAGGACATGTGTCGAGATGAGATGCGGTCATGTCACATCCAGTGTCGCAAAGGGGGCATCTCGAATCCCCAGAGACACCAATTCTTTGTGGGTGCTTGCATAGATAGTCGTGTCCAGTTGCCATTCTGAAGCACGCAACGGAGACATGACGTGGGACTGTGGTGGGAACTTTGCCCTCTGGTTGGATTAAAGTTTCCCACAAACGTCCTTGGGCCTTCTCTTCTAGAGATTTCTTCGTTTTGCCTAACAGTAAGTTCTTAATGATGCGTTTGGAACCACTGTATGGGATTGGTTGACTGGGCTGGTTCATCGCTGCTCCCTGCTTGGCCAGATCGTCTGCACGCTCGTTTCCATCCAGTCCGACATGAGATGGGACCCACTGGAGAGCAACCTCATGTCCTTGACTCAAAAGCCCATGAAGTTTGGTGCGACAAACGATTACATTCCTTGAGTCAGTCATGCCATTGGACGTGATTGCCATAATTGCAGCCTGGGAGTCGACCATGATTGCCACACGGCTTACATTTCTCGCAGAGATCTCCTCGAGGGCCATCAGCACAGCATAGACCTCCCCATCAAAGTTTGTTGCCATTCTACCCACAGGCGCACTGCATTGAAAAAGGATGCAGTAGGCACCAGCCCCAGCATTCTCATTCGCTCCACTTGCTGAGCCATCTGTATAGACATGGAGCCAATGTGTGGTGGGGAAACGAACAGATGGTCTCCAGTGCGAGAGCCCTGAGCTGGGAGGGGGACAGTTCGTCTTTGCGCAGAGGTTCAAGGAGACTCAGGTAACCCTGTGCTGTTTTAAGTGGACGGGAGCTGGAAGGGTCAAGGAAAGGCTGGCGGGAGGTGAGTTCCAGTCCGTTTTCAGTTATGAGGTGCTCGACCTTGTTGGTAAAAGAGGCCTGAGTTATTAACCTCTGGTTGCTGGGTTGGTACACATTCCAGTAGGGGTCAAGGCCACGTTTCAGTCTTTCATTTAGTGAGAGGGCAAGCTGCTCTCGTCTCATGCTCATGGGCTCAATTCCTGTCTGCAGTTGCATGGCCGCTATTGGGGCTGAGCAGGCACCCCCTGTGATAACCCTCAATGCGTGGTTTTGGACCAATTCCAGCTGTTGATTGGTAGTTTCGGATGAGGTCAGCGTCAGTTCAATGCCATACTCCATCTTGGTCAATTAGAAAGGTTTATTATTGAAAACAATGAACCAAAAACGCTGCAAATTACTACAGAAAAGTTTATTATTTTCCTGTGTAGATTACTCGCCTGCAATTACACAGATTTGCCATTGTCACTTCCTACCAACCATTTTTTCGCTTCCAATCAATTTTATTTTGAAGAAATAAACGCTTCTCACAACATTCGAAAAAAATGGAGTTACATCTCAGACCTGTAGGAAGCAGGTTCTCTCTAGTTCGTTGATGAACAAGAATTGAAAGTTGGAAGTTCTATCTAACCTGCTTAGGATTCCACCTTCCTCCAATGTCCCCTCCTGGCAGTCACACCTAGCAACCTCTAATTCAGTACATATTTCAGTTAAAATACGTATTGTTTTGAACAGCAACAATCTTTCGGACATGCCAATAGTGATGATTCTATTTGTTTTCCGTTGGCAGGCGCATAGAGACTTCTTCGGAGCTCACACGGCCTCTTCATCCTCACCAACTGTACGAGTCACGGAGGGAACGTCTCCGCTTCCACCGACCAAGTTTGGAGGAAACAAGGAAAAACTCAACTCCGTCATTTCAACTACACTCAAAATCACCCGAAACTTGAATGAAACGCTTGCATGCGAGTCTGCAACACATTGGGACATTATATGCCTTTAGTTACCAAGTGAAAACAAAACTAGTGGCATTTTAAATACATCCACTATTAACATTAATAAATATAAAATGTCAACATAAAGAATACGAACAAATAAGAAAGAAATTCGAGATAAATCGAGAGCTTTACAACGAATGGTGAACAGTTTCTGTCCGAAGTTTCATTTCCCTAGCAACGACTCGAGGAAATTATCATTCCTTAGTAAGCGGAAATCATCAGAAAACCAACCTATTTTTCCAAAATTTTCAAAAACTCCCTAGAAGGTAGGTAGTAGATACCTATGATTGGTAGGTAAAAACAAAAAATAAATAGTGACAATGGCAAAGCTGTGATCTTTGCAGAAGAGTAATCTTTACTGGAAAATAATGAACCTTTGTATGATAATTTGCAGCGTTTTTGGTTCCTTTATAGCTTACTAATTGTACCCAACCTTTGAAATTGAGGAAAAATTCTCATTATACCTCCGGATTTTCATGAATTATTCTCTGTACCACCATGGAACTAATAGTGGTGCCACCATGGTGCCAGGACACCATAAACCTCTTACCTTTGTCGTGTTTTTTTATTTTTATTTTTATTTTTTGTGTGTTTCACCTCGAATACGGATGTGAACTTCGACGGACTGCCAACCGAAACTAATAGATGAAAGTTCATCATTCGCCACTGGGGGGGGGGGGGGTTGAACTCGCAGAACTCGGTAGAATTCGAATGTTGGTTATTGTAGATCATGGATTTCAAAATGTTCTTCAAATTCGAGGCTCCCATGCCGCTAAAAATGTCATGGTGGATGACAGTGAGGGGGGTCACTATTTCTTGCCTAAAGTAATAAACCAAATTACTTCGAGTGAAACAGTTTTATCGCTCACCAACTGGTTTAAATTGATCTACCGCCTATCCAATGGGACGTCCCCTGGAATCCACGCATTCTTAACAATATGTTTTACAAAACAGCAGTTTTTTTTTGGATTTTCAGAAATTTTGCGGATTAGACGAGACACGTTTTCAAATTTGGCTCCTTAGTTATTTTGAAAATTTTTGGGTAATGGGTCAGATCCAGTGAGATTGGAACGAACTAAGTTGTTACATGCGAGGGAATAATCAATTCAGACACTGTAAGGTCTGTAACTTGCAAAATCGAAAGTTGATATAAAAAATTCCGCTAAATTGTACTTAATTTGGATTTGTTTTCGGAATTTTAAGATTTTTCTTTTTGGACCAACGTAGATCTTGAGGTGCGTTGGGGAGGGGAGGGGATGAGGAGGGGAAATCAATGTATGGGCAGAGTGGTGGTGGAGGGAGTGAGAGAGAGCGAACCGGGTTTTGTTGCAGGAGCGAGAGAGACGGAGCGAGTCGTAAAGGGGGTGAAGTTAAAGGGGGAGAGTGAAGTTTGGGGGGGGGGGGGAGGTGAAGACGAAGGGAGGAGGCGGCTCGGAGAGGAGCAGTTTATTGATTGCGACACCGAGTCGATAGCACACAGGTCTTAAACACCCCCCCAACTTCACCCCAACTTCACCCCTCGGTTTTTTTTCGCGTCGACCACCCCCTCTAAACATCGCACATTCCTGCCTCCCCCCCCCCCCCACCGCCTGATGAGCAGCCTCCCCCAGAAAGACCCGTCCGAAGACGCTAATTGTTATCAAGAATCACGACCTTCCGACGAAACTTTTCTCTTTCTCTTTTCAACAAACTTCTCAAAAACTTTTGCCCAACTTCTCCCTTTCCCTTTCCAAGGTCACCAACCCTCTTCCTTCTCCCCGCCCTTGGGCCATCCCGGTTCTATTCCATATCCGTCCCTTGATATTGACCCTCCACCTCCTTCACGCTTCGCCAACGGGATTTTCTGGGTCACCTCGAATTAGAAAGTTTCCCGGCCAATTTCCCCGCTGATGGAGCCATCGCGCCCTCGCAGCCCTGAAAAGAACCATCTCCCGCCGACGAGTTGGACGACTTATTTCTGAATATTAACTTATTTGCAGACCCCAACTTGTTCAGTAGTGCATTCTAGGGATCGGCCCTTGGAGTACTCGATGCCACACAGAACGCAGACAGTCCGCCAGACTACCGTGAACATTGTATCAAGGTATTACCCGCGCCACGAAGAAGGCGGACTAATCCAGCCAGCTAATCCAGACTCCAGCCAACTCAGTTCCGAGGTATTTTGTATGACCCAAGTCACACAGAACGCGAATGAGTCCGCCAGACTCCCCGACCTCTGTATCAAGGTAACACCCAAGCCATACAGATCGCGGACGAGTCGATCAGACTCCCTCGACCTCTATATCAAGGTATCACCCAAGCCATACAGAAGGCGGACTAATCCGCCAGACTCCAGCCAACTCAGTACCGAAGTATTTTGTATGACCCAAGCCACACAGAACGCTAACGAGTCCGCCAGACTCCCCGACCTCTGTATCAAGGTAACACCCAAGCCATACAGATCGCGGACGAGTCCATCAGACTCCTTCGACCTCTGTATCAAGGTATCACCCAAGCCATACAAAAGGCGGACTAATCAGCCAGACTCCAGCCAACTCAGTACTCAGTAAATCTAAAACATGCAATTATTAAAGGAAGAAGGCTAGTAATTTCCTCACCAGCTTAAGTGGAGTGGGGTTCACCTACGGCCCAACCCGGCAAATTATCAAACCTGCGCTACCACCCTCGAGCGGTCACCAATCCAGATAATCTCCAGAAACAGATGAAGTAAACTTGGAACTTACACTGATACCTAATACATACAGAATTGCAACTCAAACAGAAATCCTACAAGGGAAACGAGCCACGAAACTTTTAAATCTCACCATCGGAATTCACACAATCAAGTAGCTGTACTGAACATACCTTTGGTGTTTCGCGATGTCAAAAAGATAGTGTGCTTACCTGAAACAAGAAACAAATCTGAATAACACAAACCTAATAATATAAATGGATGCAGATACAGAGTGCAGATCTGAATGATGCGTTCATTGAGTGTTCTAATTAAAATTGAAATCGCTTTGTATAAAATCGTACCTAGAGCAATTTTCCTTCTTAGTTACAATATTTTCAAAATGTGTTAAAATACATAGTGCTACATTTTAAAACATTCAGAGGCCAGGAATCGATTCTACAGCTCATTTCCAGCAAAAAATGTCTCGTGGTAATTTTTTTGAGAGGCTTCTTCTTTGAGTTATTTCACTTTTAAGATTTTTGTGTGTTTTCGACTAAAACTATCTCAGTAAAACGGCGTTAACTCCCCGAATTCCCATCCAAATTCAAATCTGATTACACCGTTGGAAACAACATAAAATTTCCTAACTCCTTGATGGAAAAAAATATCCATATTCCAAATAGGAAAAACGGGGGAAAATTGGACTTGAAACAAAAAATTGGTCAAATCTTGGGAATCTTAACTTTTTTTCAAACGCTCATAGGTTCTGTAATCTGGCAGGTGAATGTTTACCTATAGAACTGAAAGGTGCGCCAAAAAGCTCTCCAACGGACTAGTTCATTTTCATTTTGAAAGTAGGATTAATCACAGAAATTTGTGTTTGAACGCGGAAAAACGTGATTTTGGTTTACTATTTTCAATAATGAACCTTCGGAATCGACCAAGAAAAAAAAATTGATTACCCCCACCCCCTCAAAATTTGTTGGTTTACGTTTCAAGGTACGTAGAATCCAAAAATCGAATAAAAATTTGGCCTTCCGTACGCGGCACTTTCCTTAGTTACCATGGACCGATTTTGATGAAATTTGGTATGTAGGCTCCATTTGGGGTCTAGTGGTGCCCCGAAGATTTTGGTTGATGTAGGTCACTTCTGAGGGTTGAAAAATAAGGTTTGAAATTGTTTTGTTTGTTTTGTTTTGAAATTGTTTGTTTTTCCATCAATTTAAAATAGGTAGTATTGAATTTTTAGAGACCACGCGGAGCCCTGTAGGACAAATTGTTCGCTCCCTACGAGAATTTAAGGGTTTTACGTACGATAAATCAGAAACACGAGGGTGAATCGCAAAAGAGTCCTAATCTCCGTTCAAATTGTATCTGACCAAATGAGACCGTTGTTCTTTTCTTCAAGTTTTCCACCGTTTTGCGTCCTTAGCGACCAGTAATCACATTCCTAATCAAGGCAACCAGTCTACTTCTCCAAATTGCGTGAGAAACGTTCATTTATTCAAAATAGCCTTGATTGTGAAGCAAAACTCTGGTCGGTATGTATATGATACAATGTTCAATGACTGTGTTCTGCGCAGGTGAGTGATCTATACTGAAAAAAAAACACTGTGTAATAATTTGCAGCGTTTTTATGATCTCATGTCGGTTTATCTACCTAATCCTAATCATATTGTGAATAGGAAGAAGCTATGTGCCGCACCCGTTTGGTTTTCTCTACGGGTTCTCTATTCTCTACTCGAAAACGACTGCATTTGACAGCGAGGGAAATTCACCAGATTGATGAAGTTCACCTACGCCACGTCAAAACTGGATTTTTCGCACATCTAGGCCTCGACTGACGTTCGGCTCGACCGACTCAAAATGGGACGAACCGCCTGTGATTGACGCCACTTGGAAAAACGTTCTGTTTACGCGGGTGGTACGTCGAGAGGAACGTGGGGGAGGACACGTGGGGGAGAAACGTGGGGTGGCTACGTGGGGGCGTGGAGGGGGCGTCGTCGCACGCCGGTACTTGATATCGAACTACCCTCAGTCGTGGCGCCCTGGGCCGGCGGGAGGGTGGCTCGCTGGAAGGTCGGGGTGAAACCTGCGTACGAGTCGACACCATCGCGATGTTTTCATTGCAGGCTCGCCCCACAAAACCTCCCAAATCCATTTCCAGCAGAAACCCAGTTATTCTTTTTTTGCAATTCAATTTCACAATCTGTTCACGTTTTAGCACATTTTCAAAAAAATCAATGTCTGAAAAATTTTCAGACATTTTTCATTATGGAATTAAATTGTAAAGTGTCTAAAAATTGTATCTGAAAAGTTTCTGAAAACTTATGATCTGTTGTCTTTTGTGATTGTCTGAAAATTTGTGATTTTTTGTCTTTTGTAATTGTCTGAAAATTTGTGATTGTCTGAAAATTAAATTTCAAAGTGTCTGAAAATTTGTAATTAAAAAAAAACCAAAATCCGTTGGATCGATTTAAAATGATTCCTGATGTACCCTAGGAAAGACGGTTGTTAAAGGATTCACAACACTCACTTGGACCAAGACTCACCTTGAGAGTGGTGCTCCATTGCAAGCGTTTTCGTCCGTTTGCAGGGTGTCCCATGTTAAGGACCGAAAAACTTCGAGAGTCAATTCTACAACCAATTTTAGTAAGAAAGTGTCTCACAGCAATTTTTCGTTAGACGCTTAATTTCTGAGTTATTTCAATTTTAAGATTTTTTTCGTGTTTTCGACCTTAAGCCATAAAAATGACCATAACTCGCTTAATTTACGAGCAATTCAAAATCTAATTACACCGTTGGATAGGGCGGTAAATTTACCATCTTCCTAGAGGTTATAAAAAAATGTTTGTAAGGTCGTGATGGGTGAAAAATCAACTCGTAAAGTCATTTTTGTAAAATTGTCAAAATTTCCTACTTTTTCTTTTGATTGTTAAGGTTTTACTTCCACATGATTTTTCACGTAACTCAACATCAAAAACTGCGCAAAGATCTCAGCTTTCTAATGGTATAATTTGTTTTAATTTTACTCCGCTAGTTGGGGGTGAAAATAAGTTTGAATGCTAAAAAACGTGGTTGCGCTCATGGAAATCAAGGTTTTCTGGTTCATTGGGTCTCGGGCAGGTTCGACGAATTAGGGGTGGAATTCCACGTCATTTCAACGCTATTAGACTCGTAAATAAAATTGCTCGTAAATTAAGCGAGTTATGGTCATTTTCATGGCTTAAGGTCGAAAACACGAAAAAAAATCTTAAAATTAAAATAACTCGGAAATTAAGCGTCCAATGAAAAATTACTAAGAGACATTTTCTTACTAAAATTAGTTGTAGAATTGACTCCCGAAGTTTTTCGGTCCTTAACATGGGAAACCCTGTATAAGCGACTAATATCATAAGCTTGAAACATATTGAAGGTCCTCCACTGCAAGTAGCAGTGCTTCCAGAAAGTTTAGGGACACCCCTCATTTTACACTCTCATTCCAGTGTCCCAAAACGTTCTGCTTCCTACATTGGTAAACATTTTTCCTTGGTAGAGCATGAAAACGATACATTTTCGTAAAAAAATTCTTCCAAAGTGTTTTCCTCAAGTTTTTATGAAAACAAAAACAGTTTTTAGGCTAGTGGCAAACAATCATTGCTGTTTTTTGGGACGAAAATGATCATCTCATCGGTTTCGAGCCAGGGGGGATCACCTTAACTATCACAACCACATCACAGTATCGGTTTTGTGCCGGCGCGATCTACCTTCCCCGCCCATCCATAGTTTTCACGGTTTCTGGCCGGTCGACAACCTTAGGAATGAACCAAAAATCTTCTTATAACACCCCATTTTGGTCAGTGTAAATTTTAAGTAAATTCAAAGCCATTCCAAAATTTCTAATTTTGTTAAAATGCATTTAAAATAACTTAGAGTCAGAATATGTGGAGTCATAATAATGTGTGAGGTCTATTTACATTGAGAAGGGTACATGCTGCAGTATGTCATGGAAACAAATCGTTATTAACGACTAAATCAGGGCAAGAACGATCTACATGGAGCTTAACGTACTCGGAAGATTGACGCGAAATTGGACGGTGATGAAGCGAGGGTTGCCGATGTGAGGAGGCGTAAACGCGTGGGGATTTAGTCAAGAGATTACAGGCGAAGCGACAATTGATCCGATTGATCAAAGTTAAGAGGGTCGTTGGCGAGGTGACGGGAGAATCAACTATGATTGAGCTTGAATGGAACGTCTGCGCGAGTGTCCTCCCAGTCGAAGGTGGTTTGTCGGGGATCATGTTCGCCATCAAGTCCTCAGAATTGTAGTCTTCCATCTCCATGCGTGTTCACTATTGTAATACCTCTCTAATTCTAGTAGGTACTACTATCCAAGGAATAATTAGATTGAATTTCGAACATGGAAACGACTCAACTCTTTTTCATGTTTATTTGACACCATTTTGTACAATTTTACAAGAAGATAAATTCATGGTGCGATGCGATTTGCTCAGATTTCCTACCCGACGTTAAGCTTGGCCCGTGTTGTAGGGTAGGATCTTTGCAAAATCGCTCCATCTCGTAAATAAATTGATATTACAGTAATAAGTAAATTACTAAACAGTACATGATTAGACTGAAGAATGGACGCTATTTGATAATATCTAATCCAATACATACAGGGTGTTTAGTATCCTCTCGCATCTGAAGCCCTCTTCTGTAACTAGCCAACTAAGCCAATAGCAATCAAAATATTATTTCAACAATAACTAACAGAATAACACTACTTCCTCCTTTTGTCTGGAATTTGGACGGTGGCCGATTCAACTCATCTACCGAACTGTAGCCATAAAAAAAATTTAAAAAAAATTACAGTTCTGAGAAATTTTTATTTTAACGTTCGCAACTTTCGCATTTTTCACGATTTGGATTTTCTTCTTATATTTTTCCCCCTCTTTTTTCTGTGCCCTTTTCTTTTGCTAACTCTCCTCGGTGTTTGTTTTCAACAATTTCCGTCTCTTCCAGCTGTTTTCTTCCACAGCTATAAGGAGCTCTCATAGCTCTCCCTGGGTAAACACTGTCCCGCATCAGAGTAGATATCGATAACTTAAAGCACAAAAGCGCCATGTTCATCCATCTTCCAAATTTTCTATGTTTTTAAATTTCAGACAAACTCAAATTCAACAAACCTATTATTGACCTTCTTGACGATTATAGCTTGAAAATTTGTTGAAGAGTTGAAGAGTTTAGTGTAGTGAGCCATTATTTTAGGAATTGTGCATTGGTGAAAACGTCTTATGCGCTTTTCTGAAAACTCCGTCTTTGGACATAGCGCCTTTGTGCTTTAAGGTATCGATATGATGAGTCACAATGCGAGCTTCAATCAGATTTTGACAATATCTAGCTTTTTTTCTACAATTCCATCAGAGCACGAATGGTTTCCACATATATTGTAAACCTTAATATCTATGTCCTGGGCACAGTCTGGGGCCCGATTCTTTTGGACAACTAGAGGAAGGGACAGCCAGAGGAAACCTTCCAGACGCAGCGCTTCATCCAAGCCTTCCAAACCAAACTCCGAATACCGACATGAATCGTCCGTATATCCTCGTTGTTTCCTGGCATCAAGTTAGACCATTGCCGCAAAAGATTTTGAATTATGGATGTAACTCTTGTCATCATGCGATACGTAATCGGAGGTTCCAAGTCAGTGAGAACATCTAGCCTCGCCACTATCTCAAACTGCTTATAACCTTCCCATTCCTTCGATCCAGAAAACTTCCTAGGTTTCAATTCCTCTCAGGAACAACCGTATTCATGTTGTGTCCATCGCGAATACCAGAAGCACTCAACATTTCGTATTCCAAGTTTTTAAAAAAATTATAAATGTAACTTTATTGTATTATAAATATACATTACAGTTTCGCATATAAACATTGGCTATCTTCCTATAATTCAAGCAATTCAAGAGAAAAAAAGTTAGGTAAATTAATGCTGAAGAGGTATGTTGCGGATTGGATTTTATGAATGTTGATATACTATGGCTGTCGGTTTTGGTTTATTGTAAGAATGTCTGTGTGGCAAATTCCAACTGAATATTTTCTTGAGACCAAGGAGATGTTGATGAAAGGAAACTTGTAGTGATTGTACGGTTAGTGAAAAGATGTCCTTCCAATATTATGAAATCAATATAGGATCAACTCTTACATTTTACATCTTATTACATATAGTATTAGATATTACATCTTATCAATAAATCAACTCTTACATGAAATGTAAGAGTTGATGTATAGGAACTACTACGTAAACGCCATCAAGTGAATCAATCAATTTTCCCTTAACTACTTCGCTCAAACGAGGAGAGCCGTGATCGTGATTATTCTATCCACACGAGAAAGCTACGTGTCTTACGCACTTGGCAATAGTTTTCAAAATGTGTATACTGTCATTTTTTTGTTTTAGCCTTCAAAGAGTGAGGCTCCTAGAATCTACATACTTGAGAAAGGTACGGCCTACATAACGACAGAATGATAGTAGTTTCCTACCTAATTTCAAACCCCAAGGTGTTGATAAAGGATAAAGGCTGTTGTGGTTGGACAATTACGTAAATATATCTATCATGGTTCAGGAAAGGTGCCAGAGGTTTGAGATGTCCCCTTTAAATTACAATGAAGGGTTAATTTATGGCAACATACCTACTAGGTACTAACTTCGCTCAATCAACAGTCGGTCTTGTCATGGGTACGATAAACAATGTGCCTTACTCATTAGGCTCGTGTTGCAAAATAAATTTTTCGTTGTTCACTTTGTGGAAAAACTACTTGCAAGATACAGCTTCACTACAGTGCGGTAGTATTCTCGTAGTTACCAAGTTTCAAATCCCAGGGTGTTGGTAATGGAATAGAGAGATCACTGTTGTGATTGGACGATTGGGCAAATGTCTCAATCGAGGATTAGGAAAGGTAGATCCTTCAACTTCTAATCAGGGGGTGTAACGATGTTAATAAAGATGTCAGCGGAAGGTGAGTTCAAAAGAGACTCCGACTGGGGAGGGATAATTAGAGTGTGACGCGGCAGAAGGGTGTCGCAAGACCGAAGTGGGGGTCCTCACCCTTGGAGTGGAGAACGCTAGAGAATACTAATAGCATCTGATTGCAAGTAGGGCAGTCAGTCAAATAAAATAACCCGAGCGGGGAGGGCGGAGGGATCGATCCGATGGGCTGCCACCTGTTACGTCTCGCCCCTTCCCGGTTCCCCACGCACTGCGCAAACCAAAACAGAGTTATTAATTAGGTCTGTCGAGTGCGGGCAGCGGGAGCGGGCGGACTTCATCATCGAGCGACGACCTTTCCCGCGTACCGCTTCATGATCCACCAATACAGATCCTGAGGCACCAGAAGCCTCATACATGGTGAACAACGGCAACTATAGTGAATGGTAGAGAGAGACTTGGTGAAGAATGGTCAAATTCAACCCAAATTGGTTTTTGAATGGATTATCGATTGACTGCATTACCCACTTACCGCTTCATGAACCACCAGTAAGATCCTGAGGCACCAGAAGCCCCATCCATGGTGAATAACATAGACTATAGTAAACTGTAGAGGGAGGCCTGGTGAAGAATGGTCAAATTCAACCCAAATTGGTTTTTGAATGGATTATTGATTGACTACATTTCCCACTTACCGCTTCATTAACCACCAGTATAGATCCTGAGGCACCAGATGCCTCATCCATGGTGAATAACATAGACTATAGTGAACAGTAGAGGTAGGCTTGGTGAAGAATGGTCAAATTCAACCCAAATTGGTTTCTGAATGGATTATCGATTGACTACATTTCCCACTTACCGCTTCATGATCCACCAGTATAGATCATGAGGCACCAGAAGCCTCATCCATGGTGAATAACGGCAACTATAGTGAACGGTAGAGAGAGAGAGAGACTTGATGAAGCATAGTCGAATTCAACCCAAATTGGTTTTTGAATGAATTATCGATTGACTGCATTTCTCAATTACCACTTCATGATCCACCAGTACAGATCCTGAGGCACCAGAAGCCTCATCCATGGTGAATAACGGCAACTATAGTGAACGATAGAGACTTGGTGAAGAATGGTCAAATTCAACCCAAATTGGTTTTCGAATGGATTATCGAGTGACCACATTTCTCAATTACCGCTTCATGATCCACCAGTATAGATCCTGAGGCATCAGATGCCTCATCCATGGTGAATAACGGCAACTATAGTGAACGGTAGAGAGAGAGAGAGACTTGATGAAGCATAG
The DNA here is from genome assembly GCA_009739505.2 of Apolygus lucorum. NCBI lineage: Eukaryota > Metazoa > Arthropoda > Insecta > Hemiptera > Miridae > Apolygus > Apolygus lucorum. The sequence goes on along the minus strand of CM019178.2, from coordinate 5,752,307 downwards.
TCGAATTCAACCCAAATTGGTTTTTGAATGAATTATCGATTGACTGCATTTCTCAATTACCACTTCATGATCCACCAGTACAGATCCTGAGGCACCAGAAGCCTCATCCATGGTGAATAACGGCAACTATAGTGAACGATAGAGACTTGGTGAAGAATGGTCAAATTCAACCCAAATTGGTTTTCGAATGGATTATCGACGACCACATTTCTCAATTACCGCTTCATGATCCACCAGTACAGATCCTGAGGCACCAGAAGCCTTATCCATGGTGAATAACGGCAACTACAGTGAACGGTAGAGAGACTTGGATAAGAATGGTCAAATTCAACCCAAATTGGTTTTCGAATGGATTATCGACGACCACATTTCTCAATTACCGCTTCATGATCCACCAGTACAGATCCTGAGGCACCAGAAGCCTTATCCATGGTGAATAACGGCAACTACAGTGAACGGTAGAGAGACTTGGATAAGAATGATCGAATTCAACCCAAATTGGTTTTCGAATGGATTATCGAGTGACCACATTTCTCAAGTACCGCTTCATGATCCACCAGTACAGATCCTGAGGCACCAGATGCCTCATCCATGGTGAATAACGGCAACTATAGTGAACGATAGAGACTTGGTGAAGAATGGTCAAATTCAACCCAAATTGGTTTTCGAATGGATTATCGACGACCACATTTCTCAATTACCGCTTCATGATCCACCAGTACAGATCCTGAGGCACCAGATGCCTCATCCATGGTGAATAACGGCAACTATAGTGAACGATAGAGACTTGGTGAAGAATGGTCAAATTCAACCCAAATTGGTTTTCGAATGGATTATCGACGACCACATTTCTCAATTACCGCTTCATGATCCACCAGTACAGATCCTGAGGCACCAGATGCCTCATCCATGGTGAATAACGGCAACTATAGTGAACGATAGAGACTTGGTGAAGAATGATCGAATTCAAACCAAATTGGTTTTAGGATGGATTATCGAGCGTTCTCCTTTGCAGAGTACCGCTTCATGACCCTCCAGCACTCATACAAAGTTCCTTCAAAAATGATTGAGCGAAAATCTAAGAGAAATCTGATGTTCAAAGGCAAAAGATAGTGCCTACGTAGATGCAAAGCGCACAGGCTGATAGACGCAGCTTAGAGTAGAGCAGCACAGGGCAGTTTCTGCTACTCTCTTTCCAGATTATTTCTTCCATAATTAAGTTGTGTTGAGATTAATTGAAGAAGTGACCCGTGAGGCTGTTTCATTTCTTTTCTTCCCGTCTCCTTCGTCCAACAGCTCTATCCTTCCTCCATCCTACTCTCTTACCTAAATAGGGTAAAAACCTCAAGGATTACATTCGCGGTATAACCTTTGCTAAGGATGGGCGCAGATGAGAGACAAACAGCAGGGCAGCACAGCGAAATTTTCTATCGGACTCTTATCGAGACATAGTTTGTATGAGGAAGAGCACATCATAATCCTCATCATCTTCTCTCCTCTACATATATTTACTGTTGTGTAGCTCGGATTGTGTGTTACCGTAGTTTTATCGATAATTTTTGTCAAGGAATGCTAGATTAAATCAATATCCGTGAAGACATCACATGAGTGATGATCACTCTTCATCTCAGTGATCACTTTTCATCTTATTGTTGCACTCGTCTGCCAGCACTCTACTTGGGCAGTGCTGTGTACAATATGCTCCTCAATTTAAACAGATTCGAACCACCCCACATATAATTGGATACAAATGGGGTCGAAAAACTGAGTCAGCCGAAGATGCACAGGGCGTTTCCACGGCTCTCATTCTTGCGTACAACCTGAGCTGCATCTCAGCTCTGATAGTTCTTAATCGTGTACCTAGTCGTCGTGACTAAACATTTCTTATGAGTTTCATTGCGACATGGCAATTTCGCAACGATATGGCAAATATTCAGCACTAAGGAAATAAAATGTACACACGTAGGGAAGAACTCTCAATCGCATTGACATAATGAAACTTGAGAAACTGAATATTTGTCCTTGAAGTTTACGTTTCATGTAGGAAAATTCATTGGCGCTCTCATCATTTCAATCATTCAGTCATAGATACTTCGTGTTCAAGTTTATATTTGAGAGGAGGCTATACTAAACGTTTTTCTTCTGTTTCTGGTGAATTTTCAATTAAACTAAAGACGAACAAATTGAAAGTTATCGAGATTTTCCTCGAGCTCTCTGATTTATACAGCACTTTCCGCCAATCGTGAGTTGGTCATTTTAGATCTTGATGGAAACTCCTGAATGGAGATTATTTATCAAGCGATTCTGATTACCGTAATGAGTTAAACTCATTATAGTTATCTTCAGCTCCCGTCAGCAGAAATATCTACGCGACCGTTTCTGAAAGTCCTGAGCGTTTGATGAGAGTTGCTGCTCGTCGAAGAATCCCAATCTGCTTTTATCTCTGGGTGTCCCTTATGAAGATTAGAGCAAACCGTAATTACCATCCTTGCGTACGCAAAAGCTCCATTAAATACCTACGTGATTATTCTCAAGATCCTATAATTAGTTATATTTCGCTCTAAATCGATATTTTGAGGTTGACACTTCAAAATTGTTCTGATGACTCACATTCCTCCGTACTGTTAAATTTACATCTTAATGAAGCCCACAGAAACAAGAATTTTTCCAAACACCAGTTGAGAATAGGCCTGATCAACATCCTATAATATGCCTATTATCAGTTGAGCCGAAAAATACGAAAGAATATGACTTCAAACCTATTTTTTACTGAGTTACAGTTTTTCACGTAGTTCAGTCCAGCCTGGGTGTTAACCTATTTCAAGCCAAGGGTAGAAATAACTGAATAATGAGGAGAGAAGGATGAACTGATTTACAGAATGCGAGCTGAAATAAAGCATCATTTGCTCCCCAATCGAGAGCAAAAATACTCAATATTTCCCAGGAATGGCAGTCGGACAAAAAAATCCAACCTGAAATGGTTGTTTACTTTACTTTTACTTACTCGATATTTTATGAATTTTACTTTGTAATGAGATTTGAGAGGCCATTGTTTTGGTAGAATGTAAAAGTCCATTTATGGACCGGAATATGTTTCAACTCATGGCCCAGAAAGCTCACTCGTCCAGAATCGAATTTGAGCCACCATACTCTTGCCTTCGCCCAAGAGGCCTACTTTTCAAAAAATTTCCAAAATTGCATTGAGCTCCCGAACATCAAAGAAAACTTTTTCTGAAAAGTTTAGGAACAGCATGATAGAGAAAAAATTCTCCTGCAAAGATTTACGACTATTTTCAATATTTTAAAAAAACCATAAAAATTAATGCAAAAACGCATCAGTGGCCGGAAATGGGTTAAAACAGCTTGAACTAAATGCACTATTCCAACTTTTGGTTTATGATTCTCAATAAAACAAAATCCCCCCCCCCCCCTCAAGAATCCGAAAATCGAATAAAAAAGGCTGCAAACTATAACAAAAAAAGTATTTAATTTTTCCGTATGGAAACCATTTTTTTTTCTCAGTCGATTCCAAAGGTTCATTATTGCGTCCGTCCGCTCGCTGTACTTTCCTTGGTTACTATGGACCAATTTGGTTGAAATTTGGTAGGTATATGGGCTCCATTCGGGGTCTAGTTGTGTCCCGAAGCTTTTTGTTGATGTTAGTTACTTCTAAGGAGTGAGAAATAAGAGCTGACATTTTCGAAACGCCCTTGCTCAAAAACGTTCAACATAATTGTTTTTTCATCATTTTAAAATTTTATTGAATTTTTAGAATCGAATGAGACCACACAGAGCTCAGTAGAACCAACTGTTCACTCCCTATATGGACATGCATTAAATGTTCTACAGAGCTCTGTGTGGTCTCATTCGTCAAATTTTGACGAATAATAAAGCAGAAACACGTGTAAATCGCAAAAGAGGCCAAAACTCCGTTCAAATTTTAGCTGACTAATAAAATAATGCGATCGTTGTTCGTTTCTTTGAGTTATTCTCAGTTTTACGTCCTCAGCAACCAGTAATCAAATTTCCTAATGAAGGTACCCACAACTCTTTATTTCCTAAAAATAAGCTCGATTGTGAAGCGAAAATATGGTTGATACGTAATGACAATGGCAAAGCTGTGTTCTTGACAGCAAAATAAAATAAACCTTTGATGAATAATTTGTAGCGTTTTCATCAAAGAAATCAAAGAGATATAATCATAAAGTTGACCTTGTCGTTAGAAAGCGTATTAAGAAGTTTTCAAGAGATTTGCAGTTTCCTGGATTCATTCCAAATAGTACAGCGTCTCGGAAAAAGTAAGAAATTTTATATTTTCAAAATGTCAATGTTTGAGCTGCTGGTACGGTCTCTAAATCGTACTTTTCAAGAATCAAACTACATCATACTTATAAACAATTTAACGTTGATTCCAAAATTGTGGTTACAAATCGAAATTAAATCAACTAAAAAAAGGTAAATGTGACTTCAAAAGGAAAAAACACGGTTTTCTTGAAAAACACCTTCAAAAATCATATCTCGATTACGGATTGAGATAAAAATTTGTGGTTGGCGGCATTTTACTCCATTTTGATGTACTTACTCTTACGGATTTTTTTTTGCATCTACGATTGGACCATTCTGTTTAGCTGCTGGGGTCACTCCACTGGTGCTGGTCGTTTGGCGATTATCAACGGAAGGTTTTCCCATCTTCCTAACCAATCACTATCGCCGCTAGCAGATACCATCACGACCGAGGAAGGGCGCCTTTGGAGAAAACACTCGATTCCCATTGTGTTCTCGGAACTTGCTAATTCGTCGGCGGTCGACGTTCTCGCGACGTTATCTCGTCAAACGATGACGTCCGACATCCAAACCCCGTCGCCACTTCCCGAGCTGACCGGCTGCGGTTCAGATTGCTCGACCATGATGTGCGCTGTTGCTGATAACGGATCATCCTTGACATTCTTTATGGTGCAGTCACTATCTCCGTCAGCTTATCGACTTACCAGCTCGAGTGTATTTATAGTGTGGTGTTCAAATTTGGTTCCCATCGAGGTCTTCAAGTAGATCCTCTATGGTCGGTTAAAAAATTGGAATAATTGTAATATTTCCACGAAATGTGTGGGTTTCCAGAACTTTGGTAGAACGTGTGCTGTTTTAAAAACTTCATTTTTCGGAAAATTAAAAATATTCCAAATATTTGAGGGGTACTCGGATGTGGTCTCCAATAAATACCTTATCTTCCGGATCAATGAGGAACCATGAAGCTGAGGGAAAAGCAGAAACCCTTCAACACCCCCATACAAAACTACAAGTTTTACCTGATGGACCTAATTTTGATAAAATTTTCGGGTAACGTGAGGCCTCAAATGAAGGTTACAAGGAAGCATTTAAACATGCGTCATCGCGATTTTGATCATTTTGGATTTTTTAAATGAAATCTAAATGTTCCAAAATCACCCAAATCTGGAGGGTATCTGGATGTAGGCTTCAATAAGCCTTAGTTTGGATCAGAAGAGCCCAGAGCCTTAGAGCTCTGGCAGAAAAACGTCCAAATTTCTCTCCCAGGAAAAACAGTTCGTTACGTTGGTACGATTTTGATGACATTTTCAAGTACTGTGGGTCTCAAATGAGAGTTACATGGTAGTGTTTACACGTGTGTAATTGTCATTCAATTTCGCGCTTTTGAGTGAATTTCAAATATTTTACAACCACCAAAATTTGGAGGGTCTTTGGATCCATGTTTTAATGATCTCAAATGTATTTGGATCAGTAGAAGCCCTCTCTGCTCTCTTATAATTCTCTCAAATCTTTTATTGCCGCTCTTATCGACGTTCCACTCTCAATTGGAAACCTCTACGTTCCCTCCGCTCTTGTCACAAATTTTGTAGCAGCTCCACTCTCTAAGCATTCTTCTTCCATAAGGACCTTCAGGCGACTTGTCTTATTTGCGCAGGCTTCCACCTCTCTGATAACTGCACCAAACCTCGCGACGCACCAGCTAAATGTGCAAATTGCGGTGATTCTCATACAGCTAATTACCGAAACTGTCTAGCTGCCGTTGAAGCTGAAGGTATTCAGAAAAACATATATCTCAAGGCGTAAAGAACTCTCGAAATGTCAAAGAAACGTTAACCAATAACATGACTAAAAAAGTTTTCATACCGAAAACTCCAATCCATGAGAAAAAAGAACATTTCGGACATCAGCTCTGATACGCTCAAGAGGTAGGCGACTCTGCCACCCAGCCTACTCCCATGCAGTCTGATAATTTTATTCTGTCATAGGGGGGAGGGGGGAGGGGGTCGTCTGTCGTCGCCGTTCCGGGTTAGTCTAATCTCTTACGAACCCTCCTCCCCCATCCCTCAGCCATCTCACAGCAGGTCAGTCATCAACAGTTTTTCCCAGTTTTCTCAGGAAATAATCATCCAGTTTTCATATTTCTTGTGGCATTCTTCTTATTTTATAACCTCCACCCTACCCATTGTGACGTGGGTAGGGGAGTAAGTATAAATAACAATACAGTTTCACGGGAATAAGGAGGGTATAATTGAATAAAGATTCGCTCACCGGGGGCAGGAGGGGTGATGGTGAAGGCGGCGGACGGCGAGAGGCGTCCTAACTTTCTGAGGGGTCTGAGGGGAAGAGAAACCTGTCCCCCCTTCACCATGTCCCCTCGATCCTTCAAGGTCATCCGTGATATTACATATCACACTCCCCCACCGGCGAAAAAAATTTGGGGCCATAGATTGGGGTAGGCTGTCACAATAGAGTTTGGAGGGTGTATTACTAGGTAAAAACCGTCCCCGCCCGCTGGTAGCGTCTGCCCATGGCTAGAGTGGTTGAGTTGAATAATCAAATGAAATAGCAATACTATGGAAAAGGCGTTAATGGCTCAAAGAAAATTGCAAGGTATCTAATTGGTACAGACGGTGGTCCAGAGGGAGAGGTGGGAGAAAAACCTGGTTCCAAAATGAATGAATCTACTTTTGACCCTCATTGGTGCATGAAGTGCCTGTTGGTAATTAATTGGGGCCAGGGGATTGATGCCGGAGGGAGTGTGACGATGTGGGTTAACTTAAGATACTTGAAAACACAGAGAAAAATAAATATGATTAGAAATAAGGTAACACGCGTACATAATGATACTTCGGAGGGATTCGGGATTTTGGGCCGATGGCCATGTTTGCAATTTAGTTGTGGGCTGGGGGTGGGTAGCCGGTATTGTCCGACTGGTTGGGGTGTCGTGGGTGATGACGGTCGATCTCCATGATGTTGATGGGGTTCATTTCTGGAACATAAGGGAATGGGTGGCGAGTAGTAACTGATGAGATATTAAGATCGGTTATTATTGGTTGGTGGGTGGGTTGGTAGCTTGGGAGTACGGTTTCAATTGACTGACATGCTGGGTTTTGATATCAGACGGGTCAGTGGTGCTAGTGAGTTGGTAGGTTACAGGAGAGAGGCGTCTAGTGACGGTATACGGGTTCGAATACTTATAAGCTAATTTAGCGTTAACATGGTCGACTCGTGAACTAAGGGTGTACTGTTTAATGACTACCAAATCGTTAGGTTTGAATTCTCGGGCATTGTGGCGTTGGTCGTAATAATGTTTCCGTTGGTTACGTGCCCGGGCAAGGTTTTCGAGTGCTAACGTCCATGTGTGATGATGTTCCTCGGGGTTTATGGAGTGGAATGGGGGAAGGTCCCAGGCTAGTTGTAGTGGTGTGGCAAGTTCGTGGCCTAGAAACAATCGGGCTGGGGTAAAACGGGTGGAAGAGTGCTGTACTGAATTAATACCTTGCTGGAAAAAGGTGAGGTTGGTGTCCCAGGCTGTCTGATTTTCGGCATGGAAAGCAGTAAGCACTGTTTTGAGTGTGCGTATTTGACGTTCTGCAATGTTGGGGTTGGGGTAGTAGCGGGGGGTATGGTGGGCAGACATTCCATGAGCACGAAGGAAGTCACTAAAGGCCTTTGATCGGAACACAGATGCGTTATCAGTACAGACTGTTTGCCAATATCCAACGGTAGAGCAGACTCTGGTTTGTAGTGCCTGGATGATTGCGTCAGATGTATGACGTTTGAGTGGGATGAAATAAGTGAATCTTGAAAAACCATCGACCACAATGAGGATGTGGGTATGTTGGTTTCTCGTTCGTGGGAGAGGGCCAGCAACGTCAAGGTAGAGATGTTGCATTGGGAACTGTGGGTCAATAGAGGCTTGGCAGCCATGTGTGATTTGAGCATGTTTTGAACGTGTGCAAGTGAGGCACGAACGGATACGTTCACGTACTTGGGAGTCTAACTGGGGGTAATAAAAGTGATCTTTAATGCGTGCGATTGTCCGGGACACGCCCGCATGGGAACCAAGTGCAGAATCATGGCAGAAGTCAAAGACCGTAGGGAACAGGTGTGAGGGGAGTAGTGGTTGACAAGTTCCACTGGGGGTAGTGTAATGGAGGATATCATTGTGCAACGAGTAATTTGGGACAGTGTGGCCAGCTTTGAGGCGGTTAATGATGGGTAATAGTTGGGTGTCTGCCTGTTGGTGGGTTGGTAGTTTGGTGGCCACGGCTGGGTATGTTTGGAGTAAGAGTAGGTGATCTGGAAGTGGGTCAGGGGCAAGATCGTCAAGTGGTTTGGTTGGTGGTGTAATACATTCACGTGAAAGGTAGTCAGCGATGCTATTTTTCTTACCCGGTAGGTGGTGTAGGGCGCAGTGGAAGCGTGCTGGGCCCATAACCCAGAGGTCCGTGGATCGTAACCACGCTCTGCTACCATGTGACGTGGGTAGGGGAGTAAGTATAAATAACAATACAGTTTCACGGGAATAAGGAGGGTATAATTGAATAAAGATTCGCTCACCGGGGGCAGGAGGGGTGATGGTGAAGGCGGCGGACGGCGAGAGGCGTCCTAACTTTCTGAGGGGTCTGAGGGGAAGAGAAACCTGTCCCCCCTTCACCATGTCCCCTCGATCCTTCAAGGTCATCCGTGATATTACATATCACACCATGCACTTGTTTTCCATAAGTAAAATTCCAAAATTTAAAAAAAGTAAAAAGTTGTACTTGAATTAGAAATTTTAAAGGTTTTTTAAATTTATTAGTGTCTACTCAAGGGTTAGAAAATCTAAAGATTGCAGCTGGAATCATCAAAATCGACAAATAATTGCTAGAGAAAAGGGGAAAAAACAGTTAACTAATGACTGAGACCCCCTGAATGTAGAACATACTTGCAAATCAACGTATAATATTATTATAATATTACTATAATCAACGTATAATAATATTATTATCGCCGCTCCATTCTGAATTGGCCAACTCACTGCTCTCTTCGCTCTTTTTTTCACGACTTTTGTCGTCGCTCTTATCGCAGCTCCGCTCTGTAAGCATCCTTTTTCCTCAAGGGCCTGACTCGAGCAATGTCACCTCATTTCTATCACAACACTCCGTCCTGCGCAACGCACGTGCCTAGTTAAGAATAACTTGCATGTGGAGATTCGAGAGAAACTTGAGGTAATCTGGCAACACTGGGGGGGACCTCCTCTGCGCACATCGCCGCGATTCCGCGAACGGCGCGTCGTGGAAGGGAGAGCCGCTGAGTACACAAAACGCGTCGTTGCGGCTACACGACCTCGCTCGCGAACCGGCCGAGTCTTTTAATAACAGGTGCCGCATACCGCTGCGCGTGCCGACTTCAGCGCGGTCATTATGGTAAACTGAGGTGTAGATTTGTCCGTTTTAACGCTCGGGTAATTTTACAGCAGTTTCTCACTACTTGTCATGTTGACAACATGATCTTCTTGTGATTCGTTTCCACTCTCCTCATACTACCCTACAATCTAAGTTGAGGGAGTTAATTTTTTTCTACTACGTTTTGAATGAAAAAATTCAGTTAATGTGTGCATGGACTGTTCCCAAATCTTTCTTCTTTTACTTACCACAGTCTGATTATTAGATTTCTAGTATATTCGTATAATCTGAACACTCAGAATAAACTAAATAAACTTGTATCTATATTTCGCACAAGTACAAAGCGAACGACATTCACAATTAGGAATAAAGAAATTTGGAAAAGACAGGACAATCGAGAAAAATCGTTGCCTAGTTAACATGTGATGTAAATAGTTCCAAGTCTGTGTGGAGTGATGAATGTAAAATTCTACCCACTAAATTACACTCCCCCTCACGAGCACAGGCTTGATTCTATAAACTTCATGGTTTAACGTCAAGTCCTAATCTTTATCTGAAATTTATAAATTTTGTTCCAGGCAAAGCTTTTGTGAGTATATCAGCGTCCATTTCTTCTGTTGGCTGATATTTGATTTTTACATGTCCATCACTAACTGCTTCCCTGATAAAATGTTCACGAATCTTGATATGCTTAGATCTTGGGCTGATGGTGGGGTTTTCGGACATAGACTTAGCTGATTGACTTTCGTTAAAAATTTTAATACAATTCAACTTGAGTCCAGTGTCATTTGCCAATTGCTTGACGTGCATGGCTTCTTTGGCTACGTGTGTCAATGCCATGTACTCAGCTTCGTTAACTAAAAATCGTTGCGTAGTTAACATGTGATGTAAATAGTTCCAAGTCTGTGTGGAGTGATGAATGTAAAATTCTACCCACTAAATTACACTGATCCTTACTAAGTAACACTTTCTTACGAGCGTCTAAACCATACCCCATTAGTTCATGCATCCTCCGCTAGGAATAATAAAGCGTATTTTCTTTTAATCATATACGATTAGCTCAGTTACCTATTTTGGTAATGCTTGAGATAATGCAGCTGATTCAAAAGAAAAATGCTTTACTATCCCTAGCGGAGGAAAGATGAACTAATGCTGCCGGTGTGATTCCGACGATTGTACTTTCTTCCAATGCAATTTCCAAGTACAACTGGCGTGATCTATACAAACCCCTGGAAACGTAAGTTGGTATAGAACTGCACTATAAACTGAAGAGATGGAGAATGTAAAGTAGAAATACAAAACAAGTAGAGTTGGTGTAAGAATGACAATAATGAAACAGCGACCTTGGCCAATTTTATGAAGGCTGGTTAAGGCGAGGTGTACGCCGTTACAGGGCAAGTTTTGAATGAACCCTGAAAAAAAAGGTTCCAGAAGTTACTACAGCTGATAATAATGCAACATTTTGCCTGAAGTGCGTCCGTTGACAGTGGAAAGTGGTGGAAGTCATCATGAATACCAAACCTGGCAAACCAATCAACGACCAGAAATCTTACGCTCCATCTCACTCTTACCAATCATTTCTAAACTATTTGAAAAGCTACTTTTGAAGCGGCTGAAGGCAAAAATTGAGGCGAGAAAATTCCTGACCATCAGTTTGGGTTCAGGGAACAACATTCCACTACTGATCAAGTGCATAACAAGCGTACCTAATAGAAACTGTTTCGAAGAGAAGAAAATTTGTTGGCATCTGGCATAAGGGACTCCTAGCAAAAATAAAATCGTACTAATCAGAAAGACACTACACAGTAAAAGATGGAGATTGATACTCAATGTTGAGGAACATAGCAGGAGGAGTAGCCCAGGGAAGTATGCTTAGACAGAGCAAAAAACTATGCGGTTATTGTCCGATTTCCATGAAATTGTCAGGGATTGTGTGGATGGCGTGTAGATGGTCCCTTATGAAAATCAACGCCCCCGGATCAATAGTAGCCTCTGCGCATGCGCAAACGTAGAAACCTTGTAATAACTTCTATGTTTCTCACCAGAATTCGATGGAAAAAAGGGTGAAAAATAGGAGTCGGAATTTTCAAAAGCCCCAGCTCAAAAACTCTCAATATAGAGGTGTTGTTTTTTCATCGATTCAAGATAGAATTTAATTTTTTGAATCGAATGATACCACCCAGAGCTTAGAAGGACAAACATACCTTCAAAGCTCCCCTTGATGATTGAAGGGTTGGACTCACAATAAATCAGAAACACGAGTGTGAATCGTAAAGGTTGTTCACTGTCAGAAATAGACCTAATATCCCTTTAAATTTCAGCTGAATTCTTTGAATTGAGTTAGCCGGTTAGAACTTGTTCGTTTCTGCGAATTTAATGTCTCTCAGTTAGGCCTCCCTAGCAGCCAAGGACATATTTCGTATCGAAGGCATTGAAGCTCTCGGATACCAATGTTATTGCTAGGAGGTAGTATTAAGTGAAAAGCCGAGCTCTCGGCGGACGGGTGAGTAAAATAATAAATCATTGTTTAATCATTTGCAACGTTTTATTCTCTTTTACTCTTTCCCGTACTAATTCTCACCAGTTTTGAAATTTCATGGATTCCATGTATTGGAGAACTTAGATAGAATATGCCTGGTATCCGGTTTTAGTAAAAAAAATATTCGAATATCTGTGTATTTGGTCCATGAAAAAAACACTATAAACTTTAGTATTTTCTCGAAATAAGTAACATTTTAAGAACAATTTTCCATAATGCCTGGATTACGATAAAAGGAATTCAGATAATTTTACAGAATGAATTTACCTGTGTTAAATTGATTGGGAATTGAATTTACCTCCATTGAATTTTTTTCTGAACAATTTACAACTTTTTCTCTTAATATGAACATGTTATAATTTCTTTTTAGCCCTCAACGGAAAGGTTGGGGGTAAGGAATAGTCACTATTAGTAGTCCAAGATAGTTTGTTTCCCTAAGAAATCGAGGGTAATGACAAAATACGTCGCAATGAAATCACAACCAACTAATCACTCATTATATTCAACGCGCAGATGAGTCTATCATTAAGTTCCAAAATTCAAACAAGAAAGTTCGACAACCTCGGAAGATTGTTTTTTCAGAAGTCCAGCGCAGGCGACTCCCACGCCCTTGCTTCGGTCCTTAATTGTTTTCCCGACCCTTCGTGAATGGCAGAACAGGCTGACAAGAGGTTAATAGATTCTGCCACATCAGTGCTTCGTCAACCAGCGGGTTTTGCAACGAGAATGGGTGGGGCCTCCCAGGCAAAGGAAGATGCATTACGTTGTCTCGTCTCGGCTGCCCACGGAACGAACCCACGTCGCCATTTTAACCATAATTAAAAGAGTGATAATTAGGCTTAAATTAGGTGTTGAATTACGAAGAAGAATGATTATCTCGTGTCCCAATAAAGTTGCAGTCAAGCCTTGGAGTAGGTGGTTTGTCTTCCAGTTGTCTTGGGATTGTAGGTTAAGTCATTATTTGTGCGTACAGCTCGATATTTCGTGTAAATACACCGCCTAACAAGCTCATCCAACTCGTATATATTAAAAGACAAGCAATTTGTAACTTCTCAAGATTTTGCTTCCTCAAAACAGTACGTAGAAAATCATTCAAATCGTGCATGGGAGCGACAAACATTGTGTCCAATTATTTCCAAATTTCAGTCAAATAATTACAATTAGTTAATTCAAATAATTATGTCCAAATTATTCATTCCCCCCCTATCAAAAAACCTTCGTCAAAAAATATGATTCTAATTTGAGAACTTAGAAAGAAATTTAAAACCCTATGGGGAAGGAAGACGTTGCTTAGATTGTACTTGAAAATTCATGAATTTCAAATGTTGAAAATTATGTAGAAGCTCTTTTGGAACTATAGAACAGTTTTCTTTTGCATCTTTCTTGGTTGAGTTATGACCGATTTATTTTAATATTAAAATATTCGTTATATTTTAACCCTGAAATACTAACAAGGCGCTTACCAAGCGTAAAGTGGCATGTCACGTGACATTGTCCTGCCCCGTCAGTAGTGCCTTGGCCACGGCACTGTCGTCTATTGGTGAGTAATGCAGGTTTTTCTTTATGATACTACTCCTGAGAGGCTTATAGTAGTTAGTATAAGATGCAAAATGTTTTATTGAGCGATTAAGGAGTTTTTAAAAATTGATGAAAGCATTACCTATGTGACAGACTGACTAGGACTTTCATTCTTACCAATATTATGTCCAAGGTCAATATAACAGAAGACATAGTAATCGTAAAATAAACTTAAAAAATAAATCAGTAAAAAAATGTTAAAAAAAATAAAAAACTTTTATTTAAAAAAATGTTTGAGCGCTTTTGAAAATTTGTACGCCTCCGAAGCGCATTGTTAGTTTTGGTGTGGTCCATGTTAGTATTTCAGGGTTATAATTCTTCAGGATCATCAGATATTGATTTTCAAATTGGCAATTTTCGAATTTTAATGTGTTAATGCCTGATATCTTTAGAGAATCGAGGTTGAGTTTGTGCTGATTATTGACAATTATGATGGCAGTTCAGTTTCAAATCAGTATTCGTTGACTGATTGACTATTGGTACTACAGTCTGCTAACATCAGCATCACCTCTTGGAGCTGTACGTTGACATCTCTCGACTATTAATTAAGGAATCAAGGATGTGTGGAATGTATGTATTCACTTAGGTAAATCATTAGAAAAATACGCTAGAGTTCTTCCAAATGTCACAGATAAACTGGCACCGAAACAAAAATGTTCCAAAAGCTCTGAAATGTAAATGCCGGTTGTGAAAAACTGAATTTATTCGACTTTCCGCATAATTTTGTTTTGAGGAAATACCAAAAAAGTCTTTCACATTTAGAACTTTGCATTATTCTACCACAGGATCATGAACTTACCGGGAATTTCGAAAAATATTTACTTTTTTCTTTTAATGCGGTTGAGCTCCCTCTAAAAGCCCTGCTTTTTCTCCTTTTGCTTTATTTTTCCTACAAAAAAACCGTTGGTTATTCAATTTTCACCCTCGATGGTTTCTCAGGCTAATGTACCCCTTTTTACCTGCTTTAATTAAAGCAAACCTGTTTTAATTATGAGTTACGCCCATTCGCTGTTTTTGCCAGACATTTTTTCGTCGGTCGGCGTTTTTTATTTTCGGAGAAAGAGGATCAAAAAGATTTCTGCTCATCTTTCAGTCTTCATGTTTTCTCTCTGATCTCATTTTATCCAATTTTCGACCAAGTCAGTATTCTTTGCGAAATATCATCAAAATTAAGAAATGGGACGATTGAAGTGGATTATGCCTACCAGCATTTCAGACCTCCTAAAATAAAAGGTCTCCCGTCGGAAGGGAGAGTAGGTTCGATAACACCGTAATACCAAATGAGCTCTATAATACCCTTTGAGTTCTGAAGTTCCACAGTACCTTAAATATGAATTATGAGTTTCACATTAGGTGGGTTTCATAGTACCCTATGAATTCCTTAGTACACTATGATTGCCAAATTACCCAAGAGTTCTACAGTTCTATAGTACCCAATGAGTTCTTTTGTACATTAAGAGTTCTATAGTTCCATAGTGCCATGTTAATTCTATAGTTCTAAAGTAACTTATGAATTGTGTGGTTCCATAGTACTCTATGAGTGTATGGCACTCATAGAGTTCAACAGTACTCGATTAGTTGAATTGTACCCTATGAGTGCCATAGCACCCTATGATTTCTACTGTACACTATGAGTTCCATAATACCCTATGAGTTCTATACTACCTTATGATGTCCATAGTTCCATAGTACTCTATATGTCGAATTGCACCCTATGAGTCCCATAGTACCCTATGATTTCTATTGTACCCTACGAGTTCTATACTACCCTATGATGTCCATAGTTCCATAGTACTCTATAAGTTAAATTGTACCCTATGAGTCCCATAGTACCCTATGATTTCTATTGTACACTATGAGTTCTATACTACCTTATAATGTCCATAGTTCCATAGTACTCTATATGTTGAATTGTACCCTATGAGTCCCATAGTACCCTATGATTTCTATTGTACACTATGAGTTCCATATTACCCTATGATATCCATAGTTCCATAGTACTCTATAAGTTAAATTGTACCCTATGAGTCCCATAGTACCCTATGATTTCTATTGTACACTATGAGTTCTATACTACCTTATAATGTCCATAGTTCCATAGTACTCTATATGTTGAATTGTACCCTATGAGTCCCATAGTACCCTATGATTTCTATTGTACCCTACGAGTTCTATACTACCCTATGATATCCATAGTTCCATAGTACTCTATAACTTAAATTGTACTCTATGAGTGCCATAGTACCCTATGATTTCTATTGTACAGAGCAGCCTCTGCACTAGACAGTATGTAACATCCTCCAAGCCCCTTATTTCTTACAAAATGATGAAACAATTTCGAATAAATTTGTAGTTTAGTTGGTGATGATATTTTCCATCACAGTCGTCTAACACTGGTAACTTCTGCACATCCGCTTAAGTAACTTCGACAAATTTGATCAGATTTAGAAGACAGTTTCATTCTTAGTGTTGATTGGGCTCTATAGCTGGCATACCTGGAGTAATCGAGTCTCCACCCAAGTTCAAAAATGTAAATACTCTCGATTCTTCTCTAGGAACTAAATTCTCTCAAACTTGAAGGTTATAGGTAGGATTGGATCTGCCGATGACCTCCTGGATATCGAGACAGAATATTCCATGAAATCATGTTGAAAGTACGAGGAATCGTCCTATGTACCAAATCCACTTGGTAAATATTTTCTCATTTAACTATTTAGGATAGAACAGGGTCAAAAAAACAACAACAAAAAACAATGACTCATTAAAGCAATTTGATGAGCTGATTGTCATACAGACGTCCATATTTCTTTTTTTTTACACATCAATAATAATTCCATTGAAATACCACTCTTAATTGGCGACCTAGACCTAATTCTGTCGAAAAACGACTATTGACCTATATAGTTGTAGACGTCACCACGAACTTAAATCCTTCAATGGCTCTCCTCACTAACAATCAGTGTACCTGACCTTGACCACATTGTAAACACCTCGCAGCTAATTTAACACAACATGTCACAACTCAGGACGCCCAACTTTCGCTTTCATCAACGTAGTTACGCCCGCGATCCTTCTCTCCAAACTATACTCGTAGCTTCTATTCCGGGAACGATTGAAAGGGAATGAAGGACTACCAATCATCAGTCTAGAATGTGTATTTTATTTTGGTAAGCTTGTTCTCACATTCTCACACAACATCGCACTCAGAATGTTCTACACATAAAATTCCGACACTTAGATTTCCGTGTGTTCTCTCTTACAACATAAATATGTACATAATTGTAACATTACAACAATATGTTTAGACTGAATACTAGAATTCATGGTAGGGACGAGTAACTTCCCTCTCATTTGCGGGTTTTCTCATTTGAATGGATCATTCCGAGCATCTCGGAATATAAAAATCTGATATATTCAAACTTCCGTTTTAAAAACGCTCCAAATTATTACACAATAGTTTATTTTTATTAATTTTTTGTATGGATCACACAACTGCAAAGAACACAGTTTTCCAAGCGTAGTACCTACCAACAATATTCTCGCGCCAGGTCTACAATCAGGTTGACAGAAAGTAGGTATCAACCATGAATACCGTTCTGAACGAAAAATTGTGAGTGCCTTCATAACGGAATTTGGTTCTTGTTTGTTAAGGAAGCACAACTGAGTGACATTCAGAGAAAATTTATTCAGAAAAATGAACAAAGAACGCATTTTTCAGCTGAAATTTGGACCGAGATTCGGTCAGTGAACATTCATTTGCTTTATCAATCGTATTTCTCCTTTATCAATCTCCCAACTTCAAGTGCTCATGGGGCTTGACCTACAGAGCTCTGAGACATCTCATTCGATTGTAACAAATCTATGGACAAATTTATGGATCAATATTTTGGGTTGAGAGTGAGAAGAAAATTTGCTAATACTTGTTATTCAAAAACATCTCCAGGTTATTTTTGCAGAGGTTGGTACCTAACATGAGGGTTTGCATTTTTCAACCACCTCGTTTTTTTTTGTATTTTCTATTCATTCTTGTAAAGTAGTGTAGCTCCAACATCTTCTATATGCTGGTATTAAGAAGCTTCTTATTATATATTTCCTTTCCACTTTTGTTTTTGTAGGTCAGTGTATCTCCTTTTAATTTTGTGTTGTTCCACTATATGGTTCCTCTTCATTCTGTGTTGTACAATTCACAGTCTCATGTAGTTTTGCATGTTATATTGGTACCCTATTCTAGGGATGTCCCAAAAGTATCGATACTTTTCGAAAAAAGTATCGATACATATCGATACTTTTTTTTCGTGATATATATCGTAGTATCGATACTTTTTTTGCAGTATCGGAGGCGATACTTTTTTATCTCTCACATTAGATCAAAATGCTGTCTATTTTTTATCTCTCACATTAGATGAAAGTCTCGAATTTTAGTAGGTACCTCTTTCTCTACGTAGATTGTTGGGAGACCAACCACTTCAACAAACTAAACAAAGATGATGTACCACCACCTCCAGCTCTCTATGGGTCTGTTTGGAGAGGCAGTCCGGAACAGTTCGGAACCAAACCGGAACTGAAAAGGGGAGGGGATAGAGGCGAATGGGCTCCTCCAAACTCCTTCGGGCTCCTCCAAGCCCCTCCGAACCGTTCAGGACTGCCTCTCCGAACAGACCATATTATGGTTTTAATATTATGATTATTAATGATAGTACCATATTATAGACCATATAGACCATATTATGATTATTAATCATAGTATGATAACCTGCTGTCCTCCATCATCTAGGAAGGACCACCAAAATGTTAACCCAACCAAGTGCAATACGAAAACAAGTGCCTAAACAAAAAAATTGAGTGATTTATTGTTTTGTTCATTCTGTATTAATTATTATCCTCGTGATGGAGAGATGTCACACTGATGGAGAGAAACATAAAAGGCATTTTCACACATTTTGGTTTATTATTTTCAATAATGAACCTTTGGAATCGACCAAGAAAAAAAAATTTTTAACACCCCCTCAAAATTTGATGGTTTACGTTACAAGGTACGTAGAATCCAAAAATCGAATAAAAATTTGGCCGTCCGTCCGCCGTCCGCGGCACTTTTGCCACTTAGCATTGACCGATTTTGATGAAATTTGGTATGTAGGCTCCATTTGGGGTCTAGTTGTGCCCCGAAGCTTTTGGTTGATGTAGGTCACTTCTAAGGGTTCCAAAATCAATTTTGAAATTTTAAAAACGCCCTAACTCAAAAAATTTTGATATAATGATATTGTTTTTCCTTCAATTTAAGATTCTATAGAATTTTTAGAATTTTTTGAGACCACGCGGAGTTCTGTAGGACAAACCGTTCGCTCCCTACGAAAATTTAAGGGTTTATATTGAAATATATATATATAAATAAATCAAAACACGAGTTTGAATCGCGAGGCTTAATCTCCGTTCAAATTAGAGCTTACCAAAATGCGATCAATAGTTGGTGATTTTGATTTTTTTTTTTTTGATTTTTTGATTTTTTTTTTCTTTTTTCTTCATATTGGATGGTTGGTGATTTTGTAGACGAGTGATCTATATAGAAAAATAATAAACCATTGTGTAATAATTTGCAGCGTTTTGTAAAAGTATCGAGAAGTATAGATACTACAAAATATCGATACTTTTTGAAAGTATCGTATCGATACTTTTTGATACTTTCTAGATGTATCGATACGATAATATCGTAATGATTCCTTGGTGATCGTCCTGTTAGGCACGAAGGTAGAGCAACTATCTTTGAAAATAAGAGGAATAGGGTAGGGATGTCCGATACCTCTTATTTTCAAAGCTAGTTGCTCTACCTTCGTGCCTAACAGGACGATCACCAAGGAATCAGGTCTGATAATTATCAAGTTTTTAATAACACTATCACAAATGAGCATGTAGTTTGTGTTGAATAGTGGTATTTTTTCAACAAGAGCCACATGCCCATTTATGATAATGTAATTAAAACGCTGCAAATCATTGCTCAAAGGTTTATTATTTTTCTGTATAGATCACCCTTCTGTATAGATCACTGGTTCTCCATCAATAGCACCAAACACCATCTGTATTCTCCCTTGACCATCCCTCTCAAATTTCAGCTTCCTGCGTTCAACAGGATTGAAAATGGCTTCGGAGCTCACTCAGCTGATCAGTGATCTGAGGAGTGAAGAAGATCTCCTCGAATGCTGGAGACGCCTGGAAGAGCACTTCCATTCAATAGGATTGAAAATGGCTGTGGAGCTCACTCAGCTGAACAGTGATCTGAGGAGTGAAGAAGATCTCCTCGAATGCTGGGGACGCCTGGAAGAGCACTTCCATTCAATAGGATTGAAAATGGCTTCGGAGCTCACTCAGCTGATCAGTGATCTGAGGAGTGAAGAAGATCTCCTCGAATGCTGGGGACGCCTGGAAGAGCACTTCCATTCAATAGGATTGAAAATGGCTTCGGAGCTCACTCAGCTGATCAGTGATCTGAGGAGTGAAGAAGATCTCCTCGAATGCTGGAGACGCCTGGAAGAGCACTTCCATTCAATAGGATTGAAAATGGCTTCGGAGCTCACTCAGCTGATCAGTGATCTGAGGAGTGAAGAAGATCTCCTCGAATGCTGGAGACGCCTGGAAGAGCACTTCCATTCAATAGGATTGAAAATGGCTTCGGAGCTCACTCAGCTGATCAGTGATCTGAGGAGTGAAGAAGATCTCCTCGAATGCTAGAGACGCCTGGAAGAGCACTTCCATTCAATAGGATTGAAAATGGCTTCGGAGCTCACTCAGCTGAACAGTGATCTGAGTAGTGAAGAAGATCTCCTCGAATGCTGGAGACACCTGGAAGAGCACTTCCATTCAATAGGATTGAAAATGGCTTCGGAGCTCACTCAGCTGATCAGTGATCTGAGGAGTGAAGAAGCCTTTGAGCAATGATTTGCAGCGTTTTTCACCCACCAACATTTTTTTTACCTACCAACTTTTTTTTACCTACCAGCTAGGTACTACCTACCACACCATACTGGCTTCACACCGTCACAATCAAGTTTATTAGAAAGAACTAAACGCTCCACACTCGATTGGAAAAATAGAAAGCTTCATACGGAAATTTGATTACTGGTTACGCAGAAGGCAAAACTGTATACAAATCGAAGAAATGAACAGCGATCGCATTTTAGTCCGATAAAATTTGAATGGAGATTTGACCTCTTTTGCGATTCACACTCATGATTCCGTTTTATCGAAGGAAAACCTTCAAGTACTCGTAGGGACCGAACGGTTTGTCCTACAGAGCTCCGGGTGGTCTCAAAAATTTTTAAAAATTCAATACTATTAAAAATTGGTGAAAAAATGATACGTTTATTTCGAGAGTTTTCGAGCTAGGGCACTCATGAAAATTTCAACCCTTAATTTTCACCCCTTAGAAGTGACCTACATCAACCAAAAGCTTCGCGGCACAACTAGACCCCAAATGGAACCCATATACCAAATTTGAACCAAATCGGTCCAGTGTTGCTAAGAAAAGTGCCGCGTACGGCGTACGGCGTACGGCGGACGGACGGAAATTTTTTTATTCGATTTTCGTGTTCTACGTACCTTGAAACGTAAAACATCAAATTTTGAGGGGGGGTTAAAATTTTTTTTTTCTTGCTCGATTCCAAAGGCTTATTATTGAAAATAATAAACCAAAACTTAATAATTGTTAGATCTGCTGCAGTCTGCGACTCAAACCAAGTCTGGGATGTCACTGCGGGGAACTAAAACAACTGATCCTGTGAGTTTGATGGACAGTCTGGTGCAAAATGACATGGTGGGAGCAATAGGCGTGAAACCCCTATCAAAAGTGCTAGTAGCTCCACACCTGACACATGGGGCACACAAGGCCATCCGTACGGAAGCGATAGTGTTAAATATGATTTTTAGGCCAATTGTACTCAGAAATGAACAGAAATTTATCTTCACAATAAGAGCAAGAAAATCGATAATCGCAAACGACAAGACAATCTTTTGTAAAACATCGATAATCGGCAAAGAAAAATAGATTTTTAAAAAACCTCGAATTATCGATGCTCATTCCTAGCTCAACATCGCATCGCAACATGGTATACGAAATTGCTACTCTCTTAACCCTTAACTTGGCAAGATAAATGCAAATCGACCAACCGCTCCAATAGTTTTTGCTTCAAGTGCCAATACGCTTTAAAAACCATTATGGGCTAAGACCATCGTAATCGTCAATTTTACAGATGTATCTCCAAAGCTATCGATAGCAGAACCATGTACCATGTTTTATTCAATCAGAACGTTCATCAAACTAAATATTAAGATAATTTCAAGAAATTGGATTAAAAAACCCATTCCTGTCCAAATTAACGAGAAATTAAGGTATTATCGCGCGATTTTTTACCGGATATCCGAATTTAAATCATCATAACAAGCTCATCCGAAAAGGTTCCTCCCAAATGAACATGAAATTGAGGTAATTTCGCGAAATTTGTTTTCACATATCTCAATGTGAACGTTTTAGAATTAGTTTATCGACGAGGGAAGACTGATGTTGCTTTAAAGCTACATTGCCAAGTTAAGGGTTAAGAAACTCCTCAATTCCACCAAAGATGTTTTTGTTCACAATACTAACCATTTGCAATATCTCTATGAACTTCCTTCCTTCCAAACCTTATATTTCAATTCGGCCTCCACGAGCCGTTGTTTGGTTGGAGACCTGGAACCCAATTTGCCTTTCTACCTGGAGGAATTCGGGGAGGGATCGATGTGAAGCAGATGGTAAAGGCGGTTATTGATCGGAGGTCCCATCCCAACTGCGTTCCCGTACTGGAGGCGGGCTGAGGCAGAGGCTAATCACGAGGGGGCCGTTGAACCGGCGAATCGGGCTGATCCATGGGATGACTTTTCTCTTCATTACTACCCGAATTTGCGTAAACGTAAAAACGTCCGCCTTTTTGGGAGGGCAGTAAATCTTCCTCACTCAGAATACTACGAGCCCGAAAATACCATCGAATCAGTTGGTTCGAAAATTATCGCAATGAATCTGATCAATCTAATCTGATGCATTTTATAGAATCAATTGAAATGAAAATGATGAAGCGCACCATCAAGTTGCTGGATTCTGAGATTTGAACGTCAACACTATAATTGAGAGTTCTTTATGATTTTATTCCGGGATATTTTGCTACCATCATAATTATCCTCTACAGATTGCCATGAAATTCATCAGAAACTAACGTCTACCCTCATAATTGGAGCAAAATTGGTCGATTTCACCGTTGGAAATAGATGTTTTAGAAAAATCAAGTGTTGTGTTTGACCGTGAGCAGACGGTAAATTATGGCACGACACAGAAAGGTCTCGTTTTTCTGATGTTCAGCAAATTTTTGTTCGGTAAATTTGAATGTCAATGGCTGATGGTCCGTCAGAATTTTCGAATAGAGAGAAAAATTCCAGTAATGGTGAACTGGCAACCGAATTTCCGAAGGGGTGTTCAAAATCTTTTTGTTTAGACATATTTCTGTATGCTTTGAGTTGGGAAGTACGTCTATAATAACGAATTTTTGAGGGAAATGAAGTTATTCAATAAATTCCTGCCAGCTCCCGGGATGTAGCCAGTGCCTAGTACTGGATATTCTCAGTGCCCATTACTGGTTACGGATGAGCTGTATCAGGTCTGCTAGTCGCGAGGATCGTAGCGAGCAGGGCGGGCTGGAAGGTGCGCAGAGATGTCATTCAAGGAGACTTCCGGCGGCGGGTGGAGGTGGTGGAGGAGGAGGAAGAGGAGGAGGTGGAGGACACCGATTCAAACGGCCGACTCCCACCGCTCGATCAGAGCCCCCCGCGCGGAGCCCGCCAAGGGCGTAACTCGAGTCTCGTCGACTAACGGCAACATCGGATTAACAACCGACGAGGATTAAAAAAGGTGAAATTTTGTACCATCTGAGAGAAGAACGTTGACTCGAACTACTTTGTTTGCTTTCATAAAACAATCAAGGATCTTGCCATTTCCTTGCAGGTTTCTGAAAGGCGCAGAACCCTTCCCTCCAAAATGTCAGCTTTCTAACGGATTAGTCTTACAAAATTTTGCTGTCGATTTTAAGAGAAAGAATGAGGTATAAATAAGAATTGAAAAGCATGTTTTTTTGGCAAAATCTTAGGTTTTTTGAGTCATTTTTGTTGTAATTTTTTGCTGAATCGAATGTTGGTATCCTTCAAATCATAGGGAACCATCCTCTAATTCATAGTAGGCATCCTCTAACTTATAGTAGGCATCCTCGAATCCTTAGTAGACATCCTCCAATTCATATTAGGCATCCTACAAATCATAGGGAACCATCCTCTGATTCATAGTAGACATCCTCCAATTCATATTAGGCACCCTTCAAATCATAGGGAGCTATCCTTTAATTCATAGTAGGCTTCCTCTAATTCCTAGGGACCATCCTTCAAATCATGAAAATGTCGACCTATATATACAAAGATACCTAACCCCCATAATTTGGCCGGAATAACCCTTTTTTCTTATTGAAACATAATTTTCTCTCTTAAATTCAACAGCGGAAAAAGTTTCTTCCTTTAGGAAGCTGACATTTTGGCGCATCTTTTAGCTTATTTTCACAATTTTGCAACAATTATTAAAGATTTCCAAGCGTTGGTAAAACTGGAGATGTTGAGATTTAGAAAAAAATTACTTTTCTGACTCCATTTTCAAAGCCTTTTATTAATTTTTAAAGCACTTTTTAACGGCATCTCAAACTTTAATTTCCAATGCATATTAAGGAACTTATGGCAATTTTAGTGATTTTTGAGTAACTTGAGTGATTTTTTAAGGGTCAAAAATACACTGGAAAAATTCAAACTGAAATTAGTAGCAATTTAAGAGGAGTGAATGAAAATTTAATTGTCTTTTTTTTTCTTTTTGTCTTTTTTTCTTCTGCTCATACAAATATGTTTAATTTTTTCAATTTCCAACATTTTTCTGTCCGTCAAAAAATATCAACAAAATTGAATTTCAAGTCCTTAAAAAAAAGTTGAAAATTCTGATTTAGATTAAGAATACGGATCACGTTTCATGTGGCTCAAGAAAGTTTGTTAGTCTGAATCAGTTGTCTTAAATACGCGCACTGTGAAATTTCAGCTTCGCGGGGCCATCAGATGCTAATTTAGCTTACCCAGCTGATCAGGGAGGCGTTCAGTTTGTTATCGCATTAGTCTATTTTGAGATGGCTCAAAAGTGTCACCATTAATACGTAGGTATCATTTCTAATACCCAAAAGTATCACCTATCCGACACACATAATGTTGCTACTTATGTTGCTGACTACCGTGTTTACCCCCTTTTTATCCACCGTGGACACCTAAGCTCTCGCGCAAGGTACGGGGGTGAGATGAACAACAAAATGCTCAATAAAATCACACGGTTCTAACGAGTGGTGAACGATTTTTGTTTGATGAAAAAGAGCGAAGATGAAGTTCCGTAGCAACGAATTGGTTGACTGCGAAAAACCTGCCTGTGACGGTCCCCTTTCTAAATCCTTCTAAATCTAAATCCTGGTCATTCTAGACATTAAACAAATCAAAAACGTAATGGGGTAGTTCAAACTAGTTGCAGAACATGTAGGGGAGCGGTTGGCCACCGCTCACGAGACACGCTGTAGAACATTGTCTTCTCGATCTTTTGGAAAAAATAAGCTTTCTAGTAAGTCAAAAGTAGGTGACATAAAAAATAATAACGCATAGTTATGCAAAATTGAAAAAAATGCAAAAACTATGTCAAATAATACGGGTTTTGATGTTTTAAAAATTGAATATTGTTGGTGAAATATTGTCGGTACTTTTTTATAATTAATAAAGTTAATACGATATTAAGGAAGTTTTCATCGAGCTTTTCAGTTGAACGTCTTCCACCAACAAGGGGGCCTTTGCGTGATGAAACTTGGCATTAATTTTGTGCTAACTGCCTTTTAATTAGTTTCATTTAAACTCGATATAATCAGCGTTGGAATCTAGTGCTCTAAATAAGACCCTCATGGTGGAGCCCGTTATTGATTGCTTGAAATCAGCTTCTTCAGGACGGAGGATATCTCAAAGGAAATACTACGACGGTACATGCTTTTGGGAGCATGTATACATTTTCCGAGAAACAATATAAACACAGTAGCTTGTGTTACACACTTCCAACAAATTATTTAATTCAACAATTAAAATTTTTAAAAACTATTAAAAAAGCTGAAATTTATTACGTAATGGTCTATTATTTTACTGTACAGATCTTCCACGTGCATAGAACGAGGCTCTCCCATTAATAGGTACTACCTACTAGCAAGAACATTGCTGTCCGAGAGTTGCGGGGACCATGAGTTCCACTTCAAAGAAACGAACAACGATCGCATTTTTGATCAGCTAAAATTTAATCGGAGGTTAGGCCTCTTTGTTATGTCTTTGATTTATTCTAGTCTTATTTATTTAGTCCAACCCTCAAGTCCTCATAGGGAGCGAAAGGTTTGTCTTACAGAGCTCCGAGGGGTCTCGTTCGATCCTAAAAATTAAATTCTATTTTAAATTGACGATTATGTTATTAATATATTGTAAATTAACAATACCTTTATATCAATAGTTTTAGAGCTAGGACGTTTTGTAATTTTAAATCCCTATTTTTCAGCCTTTAGAAGTGACCGACATCAACCAAAAGCTTCGGGGCACAACTAGATCCCAAATTTGATCAAATTCGGCCCATTGTAACTAAGGAAAGTGTTGCGGACTGCGGTCGGACAGATTATTTAAAATAAGATTTTTGTATTTTACGTTAAATTAATACATAAACCATCAAATTTTAAGAAGGGCGGGGTTCAAACTTGCTCGATTCCAACATGCGCCAGGTTGGTTAGTCAGTGAGGCTTCCTCACAATAGTATTCCACATGATGATTTTCAAGACCATATTGACCGAGTTTTCCAAGTCAACAATCGTCAACACGATTGAGATGTTCTCGAGTATGATTTCTCAATTTGTCTCCGCGGCTCTTACTATCAGACCGAGATGAAATCAATAATCATCTTGGCTCCAGCTCCTACCTTTCCACATTTTTGCAACATTCACCTTATCATCTTACTGTCAATAAAAATCACATTCATGGGGACCATTGTAGAGAACCGGCACATACACCGAAAATTTCAAAAACCCGTTTCGGATCGGTATTTTTAAAATAGTAAGACAAGGAAGTTATCTACAACCTAAATTGAAATCGGAACCCAAACTTTAGGTTCTTAACTACCTAAGAAATGGAAATGTTGTATTCGTATAGCAGTTTGAACGATTCAAGCCCTCCAAAATCAAAATCATCACTAAATTTTTTTCGGCATAGTTTTTCATTTCGTTTGATCCTACTCCAAATCATGTTGATTGGAAGCCAACATCACTCGTGGGAAAACATTCTGTTATGGTATTTCAACGAGTCGAAATTAAAACTGTACGTTGTTTGTGATTTCTCCAACTACTAAAACTAAAGTGACCTAGATCCGAATGATAGGGCAAAGATAAGCGTTTACCTACTCGAGTGAAGTGGTCGCCTACAAGGTCACTTCACATCCTATCCTCCGTTCCGTGAGTCGACGTTGAGGAGAAATGGAGGTTGACCTCGATGAAAAGACGAAAAAAAAACACAAAATAAGGCAAACGTCGCAACTCAATGGCGACTGCCACCCGGAAAAAAAAATTTGATGATTCTGCAGGACTGACGGGGTTACAAAACCGTCGAGGAAATTGGGACGAGGGTGGGCCGGCTGGACAGAACACAACAAACACCTCTTTTCAGAGTCAGGAAGTGACCGTTAAAGCAAATAATGCAACGCGAGTTCATGACTTCGCGAGTCGATTTGAATTACAAGAGGTTAAGTCGTAGTTGAGAACACCTAACGGGGAGGGAAAGCCAGCAGATACTCTCTTTTTTGCTTCCGAGTCTACCAAGGTAGCGGAAGCTTTGTTTTCACTTTTCAAGGACGAAAAAAAAAAGTTCTCCAAAATCAAAATTCTCACTCGCGTTTTGCGTTTTAGACCTTTCTGAACAATTTTGGTTCCGTGTCTGTCTGTCTGTGTGTCTGTGTGTCTGTGTGTCCGTGTGTCTGTGTGTCTGTGTGTCTGTCATGAATTCCTTGTAACGCGCATAACTATACGAAGTTATTGTCCGATTTCGATGAAATTTTCAGGGATTGTGCGGGTTGGTGTGTAGACGGTCCCCTATGAAAATCATCATCCTCGGACTGATAGAAGCGACTGCGCATGCGCAAACGTGAATTCCTTGTAACGGCCATAACTTCTACATTTTCCATCCGATTTCGATGAAATTCTAAAGGATTGTGCGGGTTGGTGTGTAGACAGTCCCCTATGAAAATCATCATCCTCGGACTGATAGAAGCGACTGCGCATGCGCAAAAGTGAATTTCCTTGTAACGGCCGTAACTTCCACATTTTCCATCCGATTTCAATGAAATTTTCAGGGATGTTACAAATTAGAGTTTAGATGGTCCCCTATGAAAATCATCACCCCCGGATTGATAGTAGCCGATGCGCATGCGCGAACGTGAATTGCTTGTAACAGACATAACTTCCACAATTTCTACCCGATTTCGATGACATTTTCAGGGATTACGCGGATTAGGTTGTAGATGGTCCCCAATGAAAATTAATGCCTTAAAATTTACAGTAGCCTCCGCGCATGCGCAAACGTAAAATCCTTGTAACAGCCGTAACAGTGGCGTGTGAGGTGAGGATCTCAAACCCCATTCAACCATCCCCTTGATAGGTCAGTCAGCAATGCTTTGGATTCCCACTCAGGAGTCCCAAGTTCGAATCCTAGTCATGTTAAACATTTATTGATCTAATCACTACCGCACTTACATTTTTCGTCCGAATTTGATGAAATTTTCTAGGATTGTCCAGATTAGCGTGTAGATGGTTCCCTATGAGGGTAGTGAAAGGTACTCAGAGATTGGTGTTTTCAGATTAACTCTTATGCATTGGATCATCTATATAATCGGGTTATGGATACGAGGAAGCTATGTGCCACACCCACTTGGCAGACGTTTTTACATTTAGCCGCTAGCAGATGACACCTAATAGCAAAAAAGTCTTCAATTATCAAATAGTTTGTTTGGCAAATTGGACGAAGATCTTACCTTCTAAGCCATCAGTCAAACATTTAATGACAAATATGATTTTTTTGTCAGGTCAAAACGGTACAGGGCTCTCCCATAAACTAACAAATTTCATGCCTTTCAATGAAAATAAATGTGTGTGAACCCAGTTATTATAGTTAAGAACTCTATAGTGCTCTAAAGATCCACATTCCTGAGCGGTCTGTGTGTATTGCTGGGTATATGAAAAATACACCATTGTCCTGCAATCAGGTTTTTGCCCATTATCAAGACCATAATTTTTAACAATTGAAACCATCATTCATTCACTGAATTCTTGAGCATATTATGTACCTAATTTTCAGTTTATGAGGGAGAAGAATTTCCTAAACTGATTATGTTGAACTTATTGAAAACGGAAACAAAAGTTGGCAGTATGAGACCAAAATAAATTTTGTACTGCAATAATGACAATACTGATTGTTCCATGATGGCTAACAAAATAGTTCTTAAAGATCCAGAGGTAACTTCATTAAGTTATCTCAATTTCAAAGCTTCAGTACCATTAGTAAACCTTAATTGGAGCCTAAATATTGAAAAATCGCATATGAAGACCACAGGGGAAGAACGCACCAAGTCGATTTTTTGCGAAAAATAGGTTATGACGGTTTCTTATAGATTTTTTCACGGCGGACTCGATGGTGACAACCAAAATGGGCAAAAACGGTCCAATATAGGAGAAAAATGCGAGAAACGAATCACCGTACAGGGGAAGAACGCACCAAGCCGAGCGCAACCGGGGAAGAACGTGCCAACTTTCGGGCTCCCTCCCCCAGGTCGTATTCCCCTACCTGATGGATCTCTGTGATTCACGCATTCATGCGGTTTTGCTGGGTTTCACAGTATTATTTCCGATTGTTAGCGGCGATCATTATTATTTTCTTCATACCAATAAGTTTATATGAGACTAGTGTTTGTTTTCTTGAAAACGGTGAAACAAAAATGAATTTCCTGGATTTTATTCTATTAAAATATTTTGCAAAACTTCTTCGTGAGTGAACTTTTGAAAATACCAAATCATTATATATATTATTAAATGTCACGAAACCGTTATGCCCTGATAAAGAGAGAAATCTTATGGTAGGATACTATGAATAAAACCAGCAATACACGTTCATGGTGCGTTCTTCCTCTGTACAGATGGACCTTTGCAACTTTGGATAGCAATATGGAGTTTTAAAATACTTTTTGCAGTAGTTTTGATTGTACCACCGCATTCTACAGTACGCTGAGATACAAATTCCATTTTTTTTAAACTGTATCGACCAAATTCGAACTAATATTGGGGTTTTGCCGGAAAAAATTATTTCCTGAAAAGTTTACAAAATGGGACATGGTGCGTTCTTCCCCTGTAGTCTTCATATTTTGTGAATTTTGCCCCCCCCCCCACTCGTCTCCCTTTCTATTCAAATTTTGGTATTCTGGTGACGTAATAAGCAACTGGAGAGTTATCTGAATCGAACATAAAACAAACACCCAAATCGGTTGAGAATTGAGGAATCGGTAGCGCAAGGTATTTTCAGAATGAGCCTTATTTTCACTAAATAACCCCCCGTTCCTCCCGCTAAAACAACAAAGATCCGATTTACAAAAGCAAGACTTATGTACAAGTCGGGATTTTGGAATTTTAGGGAAAAACTCCAGATGGAATGACTTGGTGGGGATTTCTTTACTAGTTAGTGAAGGAAAATACAGTGAAATAACTGGAGACAGTGGAGATCCTACGTATAGAGTTATGAGGACATAAGAAAATCCGGGCCAGGGAGTACGATCTATTCCCTTAAAATATATTCCTCCTCCATACCCCCCCCCCCCAAAAAAACGAAATTAACATCTAATGAACCGTAGTAGACAACATTTATGCATTGTTACCCAACTTATAAATGCTGAAGTCCTTAAAAACGTGCCAATCGATATTTTAAGGTAGGCAAATAATGACTCTGATTCGGCGGAAAAAAACTGTTTTTTTAAACTCAAGTACATTTTTCAAATCGCAAATAATCATTCATGAATTTACTTGAAGCGTTTCCTTGCCAACTCAAGCTCTATACATAATGTCCCCAACCCTGCCAATCGTGTTTGAGTTGAAGAAGAACGAAATTTTAAATTTTGTTTCAATTTTTCTTCTAAGTTGAGAAATATTGTATCATGACTAGCCGTTTTATCGTATGAAAAGAATAGTTAACAGTTAATTTTCATGATTACAATCATTTTTTTTTTTTTAATTTAGGTAGGTACTAAAGGTAAAAATTTAGGTAGGTGTTGGGGGGGGGGTGTCTTCTAAGTAGGTGTTAATTTTAAATTTGTTTATTTTAAAACTAATTTGCTTCTTTTTGAATCCCCCCCCCTTCCACTAGGAGGACCGGAGCCGAGGGTATTGTCCCCAGTATTGTTCTTTTTACAGGCCTGCTTTCACCCCAAATGAAACTATTTCGATATCAAATTGAACCTTTTCCAAATCAAATGTAACCTTTTATGAAAGTAGGGTAAAATGAAAATAGAGCTATTGGCATGGAAGCATTTGCGAATCAAATAGGCTATTTTGAGCACCCCTAATCATAATACTAGATATCTCACGAGACAAAGGCCATCCAACATCGGTGCAGCGCGGTGGTGAGTTGGTACCTACCAAACGGAAACATGTTCTCAACTAAGATGACATCTAGGTAGTGACAAACGATATCCCAATGTCAGTACAACACATAATGTTCATCAACCCAACGATTCGCAAAAGGTTTCATTTGCTTTAGAGAAGGTTTCATTTGATTTGTGTAAGGTTTCATTTGGGGTGGAAATTGTTTCATTTGGCCTGGGAATGCTACACATACATCGACATCATCATTGCCTCCGATGTTTTGGTATTCTCTGTCGAAAATAAGAGAAAAACATGGTAAATAAGGCTCTCGAAGAGTCGGTTAAGTTTATGAAAAGAAGGGTCAGAAGATGTGAGAAGTTTTCAAGATGGTGCCGACAGAAGCTGCGTCCTTGGCTATTGTGAGAGACCTTCTTTCATATAGCACGGTTGTACCTTTCTCATCCTCTTATGATAATCACCTCCTTCACAAAGAAAAATGGACAGATTTATAATTTTTTTTCTATGGGCCGCATTAGCTTCCGCCCCCGGAGTTACGTCTATATTCAACGGCATGTTCTATGTCACAATTCAGTTCGCTCCCCTGAGAGGGTTTGATGCTTAGAATGCTTAGAAAGAGATTGTAACTCACACCTTACGAACTCGTTCTACTCGAAGTTTTGACTGCTCCTTGTGTTCACGTTGAATCTTTAAGGCCATAACCTCCAACATCCTATAGCACATGAATTTGTGATAGTTGTTATAGAGCATCAGTTGCTTTGACACAGGGATCGAATCGCGACTCAGGAATTAACCCCAGTACCCCAAGCAACGAAAAACGAATAATCTGAAGAGTAATTCCAGACAACGAACAGTAAGTGCTAATTTAAATCCGAAGATTTAATCGATAATATCTATTGGTTTTTCTCCTCCACCTCTCACCATCCCAATATGCAGGTATTTTCCCAATATTGCCATCTAAATTTTCCATATACTACTAGTATCCTTCATCAACCTTCTTCCTTGTATTGATTTCCATCAAGGTGTAGGTATTCAAGCGACTGTGCAGTTTCTCAAGGTAGAATAGAACAATGATCACCAACTCAACTGTTCATATCTTTGAAACATATGAAAATTCAACCTACTTAGTTCTGTTTTTTGGTTCTATTGAACAGGTTTGATTGAAAATGGGCAAAGTAAGGCCTGAGACGTTGTAATGGATCTCTCTGACATCATCTTGGCTGAGGTGTTTACACTCATGGCAAAGCAGAATTGAGCTTTGGTATTAGGTCAAGCTATTTAGAAATTCTACAAAGCTCAACACTGCAGTTAACTCCCAGTCCTCTAGCTACATCAGCCTTACTGGAAACTGAACGGCACGATACTTGCAGAGGGGATGAGTTGCAGTCATATACAACTTTTGGCAAAAATATGCAGACTTTTTCTGATTAGTGAGGAAGAACCCCGCATTCGTGATTTCTGATAATCTGCGGGGAAAGCGGTGCTGAAGATTAAAACAATCCAGCGCAGAATATCATGAGGAAAAGAATCTTTTGGTACGATAGACTGTTCAGAGATTCTGTAAAGAGCAGTAGTGAGGAGTTCTGGGCCTTTAGTTAAATCATTCTCTATTGGGGATGGAAGGTACTGCATATTACTGGCTTCTGAAATTTTAATAGAGTCGAGTCACTACCAAGGCTGTGTTTTCTCGTTCCTCTACTTCCAGTCATGTTTGGTAAGTATTTGTGGGAAAATGAAGACTCCGAAAGCATCCTACGAAAACAAGTTGAGAAATAAGTCCTGTTCCAACTCTACAACTGAGTAATGGAGCTGAGATTTTAAAACTACCTGCGGTGTTATTCCATACTCATCATGATTCAATCTGAATTGGGCGATCATGTTATATCTTTTATTGCGTAATGAGCACCTGTTCCACGTCAAGATATTTCTGAGTTCCAAACTCATAAAAATGTTAGTGGAAACTACTCGTGTTTTTTCATCACGTGTCACCTACCAGTTCAAAATAGAGCTTTGGTACGTCTTCTCGTCTCCCCTTTGCAGTCTAGTCCTTAGCCCTCCCTCGACGTCACCTAATCGGCGGCGGGCTCCGCCAAGTGGCAAAGATTGCGAGCTTCCGCCTAGGGCGTTTCAAATAATCGGGTTATTGAGGAGCAATACCCATAAGAGGGGTGGGGGGCTTTAAAGTCTTTTTCGCTTCATTACGACCTGTGCGATGGGATAGAGCGCACTTTCACATGAAAACCGTCAAACTCAGCACTATTGTGACTAGTTTTGAGATTTTCCATTTGCCGAAGCCAGACAATTTCAATATCTCTTCTTGAAGCTTGTACCTAGCAAATCGAAAATCCGCAAACAAATACTCGTTGGTTTCACGCAAAGAAGATCTGTTCCATCATCAGTACTACGATGGGGAACCGTAACAAGGGACTGACAATGTAACTTATGTTTCTAATTGAACATGCTTTTGCCGTGGAATGCAATACAAACGTAATATTGTATTTTGTGACAAAAGTCAAACACTTGAATAATATATCCTATCATTCATAATATACCAAGGGGCCCTTCTGGACGTAACTAGTATGGCAGATTTGGACATATTGCACTGAAATTCTGGGGTTCAGCAGCATCTAACTTAGTGAAGATAATCCAAGTAACCCAAACTCGAGTTACTTAAACACGTAAGCATAATATGCTTACTCAAAAGTCTTTTGACAAAGTCTTTGACCGTCTTTTGACATATTATGTCAAAAGACGGTCAAAGACTTTGTCAAAAGACTTTTTCTCAAA
The DNA here is from genome assembly GCA_009739505.2 of Apolygus lucorum. NCBI lineage: Eukaryota > Metazoa > Arthropoda > Insecta > Hemiptera > Miridae > Apolygus > Apolygus lucorum. Next base: position 5,717,943 of record CM019178.2, on the reverse strand, counting down.
TTCGAGATTTTGTCAAAAGACGGTCGGACTTTGTCAAAAGACTTTGTCAAACTTAAAACTCAACTTTGTCCTAAGCTAGCGCTCAGCCTGAAAAGGCTAGTTGCACACGCTTGGCTGAAGAGATCCGAAAGATCGAAACGAAGTACCAAACTTATCTGTCGCCACTGAAAGTGGGAATTTTTGAAACTCTAAGATTCAACCCAAAAGCATTTTGATGCAGAACGGGCAGTCAAACTTGTTTCAGTATCGATGGGATTTTGGTAAACCGTTTTCGGCATGCAGAGACTCATCAGCAACGCGAAGTAGCGTTGGAACGATTTGGATTTAAAGCGAATTTGCTTAATTTAGCAGAGGCTAAGCGTGTGCAACTAGCCTTTTCAGGCTGAGCGCTAGCTTAGGACAAAGTTGAGTTTTAAGTTTGGCAAAGTCTTTTGACAAAGTCCGACCGTCTTTTGACAAAATCTCGAATTTGAGAAAAAGTCTTTTGACAAAGTCTTTGACCGTCTTTTGACAAATGTCTTAAACTCTTCGGAAATAGCCTCTGCTAAATTAAGCACGTAAGCATATGTTCACGTAGGTATGTTCAGGAGTGATATGATCAAAAGAACCACATTCACCTCCACCTCACCTGACACACCCATCATTTAGACCTACTCAATCAATTGGTCATCGACTCCATAAGGATAGCATCATCATAGGATGAGAGGAAATGACCTCAAGACTCCTCGCAGGCCGTAAAACGCGAGGCAACTTGAAAAACGTGTGTTGTGGAATGACTGTAGGTGTACATAATGTATTTGAAACAAAATTCATCACAATGACCACCTAACAACGTCTCTATTAGTACTGCCAATCTGGAAATATACACGTAGAAATCGGAGCTCAGCAACATCTACATACTTGAGAGGACCAGTTGCCATGTACACCGTCAGCAACATCATACCTTTCGAAACAGCACAATCCACCCTGACCTCAACGTACCTCATGAAGCAGACATTATCAAAAGCTGCCAACAACTCCTTGACCCATCAAATAGTCAATTTGAACCACCATATTCCCCTACTCAATATTCGGCTGACCTACAGAAGAATCGCACCAACGGAGACTAAAGTGGAAAAAACCTGAAGACTCCTAGCAAGGTTGGGACGCTAGCTGATGGACTACAACCCCTCTATACGTTTTACACCAATTAGACAACACTCCATGCACAAGACAAAAGTTTTGAGATAATATTGTAATATTCTTCAAAAACATTGTATAACACAATTTCAAAGATGTGAAAAAAACAATTATGCTGAAAGATTCAAACTAGGTATTGTTCAACAAATTCTTTGTATGGTTAACATAAAACATTCGAATTTAAATTCAAAAATATGTTACTCAAAATATTGCGTTACGGCGGTACCTGAAAGAGATGCTAAATAATATTCTGCCAAAAGCGTTTAGGTAAAATGTTCCACTTGTTACATTTCTCAAGGAGCTCTCCTCGTTTTTTGACATTATCGTCGAATCCCTCAAGAGGATTTTAATAATAATAGGTAGAGCCCCCCACTCCACGGCCAGAATGAATGTTAAGGACCCCGTTGAAAAGGACTTCGCAATTCCGACCTTGCGCTCTGGCCGTGAAATTCTAAGTGGTTGAAACTCAAGTAACAATGGAGGAGGTTCTTGTTCGAATCTCGGAAGGTTTTTTACCGCACCGCATCAGCCCGTAGGTGGTGACGACGTCTGTTCTGCAAGTCAATGCTTCATTTTGCGGTCATGTTATGGGATACTTCATTAGTAAGGTGTCTGTCCAAAAGGGGGGAAGAACGTGTTTTTTTCCTGAAGCCGCGTCAATCGAATTGTGGAATTCCAAAACGAAAAGTTATGAGTATAAATAACGACGTAATAAGATAATGTTTTTATGGTTCGTTTTAAGTCAAGTCATGTCACAAGAAATAATCCAGTTCACGGAGTTCAGATATTCCAACTTCGTACATGGGTGCTATTTCTACACTCGAAGATTGCTGTCCCATTCGCTCATTTTCAACAGGAGTTCAACCCATGACGGAGCAAGGTAGTGATAGGCGTTGAATAAGAGTATTCGATAATTTTTGCTTGTTTCCCACTACTGTAAAGTGACACTAGCCCGTCTCGAGTCTCCCGCCTGGATGAAGGTATGGCGGGAAGGAAAATAAACATGTGTGACAGCTCTAATGAAGAGACTAAATCAGATTTCCCAATCTAGTGACGCCCAGATTTTGCAAAATTATGATCAGCACTACATCTCTTACTATTTTGATAATCAATTGCAAGTCCGTCGGTTTTCCTTTCTATTTGTAACACAACCACACTCAAAGTGCTCCACCGATGTTGATACTGTTTTCAAAATTTATGGTCATATTTCCATGAGTGAATCGTTGAATGTGATTGCTGGAATTCTCCAGACGTTTCAGCCTGGTGGGTTATATAGATATAAATATGATAAGAGAAATCCGGTTTACGAGGTCTTGGAAACTTCTATACAAGTGATCGTAAGTCAGATCAGATGTTTGAGCGATAAGGGTTCATTTCTCTTCAATCTAGAGCGCTGAAATTTGGTGGACCGCTTTGGAAGACTACTTGAAGTCAAGTCCTGAAGAGCATCTTATCTCTAGATTGTCCAAGACTATTGCTAAATAAATGTCTGTGCGTTAAGACGTTCAGATCAGTAAAGAGCGATCAAGCTGATTTATCTCTTCTGCGTCTTAGAGCATTAAAATTCGGTACACAGCCTACTGGATATCATTGGAAGTGACAGTGAGGAAACCAGATCAGCTGTTAGAGCGATAAAAATAACTTTACCCAGGGATTCGCTCAACTACCTCTTGAGGACCACTTGAAATTATTACCATGAAGTCAAGTCAGATTACTTAGGTTAGCAACGAGACAAACTCTTCTTATGTTCATCTCAGAACACAAGAATTTGGTAATCAGTCTCTTACATACCACTGAAAGTGATTTCAAGGAAAATGAATTAGATAAAGACTAACTTGCTAATTTGTTCACTGCACCAAGAGAGACACTACTGAATCACATTGAAAATCCATACAGAAAACCACTAATATACGAAACAAGGAAAATTATGGAATTAGGACTTACCATGAGGTGATGGCGGATGGAATCTATCGGCCCTGCTGGAGTCCATTTCCAGAGGTTGGGCCAATCAGACCCGCCTCAACTCAGTCTGATTTCCTCCCCTCTGACAGACGTTTGTCCTCAGCTCGTGATCTGAAAATGAAAAACGGAGTTAGGCAAACTGCTCAGTTTCTCCAAAATACAAAGATTTTCTATCTTCGATATTGAGGAAGCAAAAATTGGTTACTACGCACAAAGACTGCTCAAGTAGGACGATACTCCATCTAAATTTCTAAATCACCAGAAGTCATCATGAGCACTACGAATAGAGGGGGTCTTTGTCAACGCCTGCACAAAAGCGAAGGTCATAAAAGAGCGTGGCCCACATCCTCTTTTTTTGGAAAGCGTTGTTTAGTTCGAAAAAATAAAGAAGAAAAAAATGTCGAAGAGAAAAGAAACCAAAAAAGAGAGAGAAAATACTCCCTCCAATAACGGGGGTCAAGCGGGCTCCAAATAGACCATTTCGATGGTGTCAAAGTTGGACAGGCGAGTAGAGGAAGTTGGGCATCGCCTTCTACTTGTGAGGCCAGAGAGGTGACGTCACATAACGGATGGGAATTGTTACTGGGATTTTCTAAGTTCAAATTTAAAAGAGCCAGAAGTTCATCATCTCTCAATGAATCACAGAACAGAGTTCCGAGTCACCTAAAATTTCGAAATAGCCTTTAATAAATAACAGACCCCTGAAATCCCACAAATAACCTAGGTACTATGAAAACATAGGAAAAAGGAAAAACTAAAACATTGTGAATTTTGGTACTTTTATAGTATAGGTTGTTTTGGAGTTTTAGAACATTATGAAAAGTTTGAAGTTTGAAATTCAGGACTCGATTTACCTATTTAACTGAGGGAGTCCGTAGTAACCATCTTCGTTTAGGCAAGAAATAGTGGACCCCTCCCATCACCATTATCCACCATAAAATTTCTAGCGGCATGGGAGCCTCGAATCTGAAGAGCATTTTAAAATCCATGATCTACGATACCCAACTTGCGAATTCGAGTTCCCCCCCCCCCCTCCACCAATGGTGCCAGTCTGGAACCAAAGCGGAAATACGTCGTAATATTGAACTTTCATCTATTAGTTTTAGTAGGCAGTCCGTCGAGGTTCACATCCGTATTCAAGGTGAATCACGAAAAAACATATTGTTTAGTAATGCATGCATTCCAGGGGACGTCCCATTGGATAAGCATTAGATCAGTTAACCAGTTGGTAAGCGATAAAACTGTTTCACTCGATGTAATTTGGTTTATTACTTTAGGCAAGAAATAGTGACCCCCCCCCCCCCACCATTATCTACCAAAACATTTCTAGCGGCATGGGAGCCTAGAATCTGAAGAGCATTTTAAAATCCATGATCTACGATACCCAACATGCGAATTCGAGTTCATCCCCCCCCCCCCCCCACCAACCACCACCAATGGTGCCAGTCTGGCACCAAAGGGGGAATACGTCGTAACATTGCACTTTCATCTATTAGTTTTAGTAGGCGGTCCGTCGAAGTTCACATCCGTATTCAAGGTGAAACACAAAAAAAAAAAAGCACGAAATATGCGGTTTATGGTGTCCTGGCACCATGGTGGCACCACTATTATTTCCTTGGTGCTACAGAGAATAATTCATGAAAACCCGGAGGTATAATGAGAATTTTTCCTCAATTTCAAAGCTTGGGTACAATTAGTAAGCAGTAAAGGAACCGAAATTTTGAAAAATCGGATATTTTGTGAATATTATCCCCCCACTACACCCCCCCCTTGCGAATTTTGGTACTCGGGTGAAATTATGTACAACTCGGAAGTTATTTGAGTCAAACAAAAAAAGAAACACACTAATCGGTTGGAAATTGAGGCCTGGGCAAATTTTACAGGATTATGCCCGCAAACGCACGTTTTTTAAGCAATAACCCCCCCTTTCCCCCCCTTAAAAGGCAAAATTCGAAATTCCGGCGCCGTAGTGCACAACTAGATAGTTTTCCGCGTCGAACAAAAAAAAAACCACGAAAATCGGTTGAGAACTAAGGCCTGGGCAGACGACACAAGATTATGCCCAAAAATGCACGTTTTTTGAGCATTAACCCCCCCTTTCCCTCCTTAAAAGGCAAAATTCGAAATTCCGGCGACGTAGTGCACAACTAGATAGTTTTCCGCGTCGAACAAAAAAAGAACCAGGAAAATCGGTTGAGAACTAAGGCCTGTGCAGACGACACAATATTTTGTCACACACACACACACATACACACATACACACACACACACACACACACATACACCTATGGTTTTTTTCGCGGATTTGGATTCAGAATGGTCTAAAACGGATTACTGTGTGGTTATTTTTTTTTTCTGTTGAGTGTTGTCTTCCTTCACCCCAGATCGATCTTATAAGGACGCCCAAGTCTTACTGTGGGACGTCCTAAAAACCCACGAAATATGCGGTTTATGGTGACCTGGCACCATTATAAGTTCCATGGTTGCACATAGAATAATTCATGAAAATCCGGAGGTGTAATGAGAATTTTTACTCAATTTCAAAGCTTGGGTACAATTAGTGAGCAGAAAAGGAACCAAAATATTGAAAAATCGGATATTTTGTGAAAATTATCCCCCCACTCGCCCACTTCCCTTGCGAATTTTGATACTCTGGTAAAATCATGTACAACTCGGAACTTATTTGAGTCAAACAAAAAAAGAAACACGCAAATCGGTTGGAAATTGAGGCCTGGGCAGAGTTTACAAGATTATACCCGCAAACGCACGTTTTTAAAGCTTTAACCCCCCCCCCCTTTCCCCCTCTTAAAAGGCAAATTTCAAAATTCCGGCGACGTAGTGCACAACTAGACAGTTTCCCGCATCGAACAAAAAGAGAACCACGAAAATCGGTTGAGAACTAAGGCCTGTGCAGAGTACACAAGATTTTGTCACACACACACAGACATACACCTATGGTTTTTTTCCGCAGATTTGGATTCAGAATGGTCTACAACGGATTACTGTGTGGTTTTTTTTTCTGTTGAGTGTTGTCCTCCTTCACCCCAGATCGATTGCATAAGGACACCCAAGTCTTACTGTGGGACGTCCTAAAAACTGGCGAAGAATCGAACTGACCAAAACCGCAAAAAAATATTTAAAACCTGATTGAAATTAACCTTCTTCTTCTTCACTTTCCATAATTTTTTGCATGGTTTAAGTCGATATTGTCGTTGGGAGTTACTTTTTACTTTGTTTGAGATGCTTTTTGTGAAGTTCTCAGAAAAAGTGCTCTCCTGTAAAATCACTTTTATTGGACCTTCTTGCCCCTGTTTCTCTGTAATGGTTGAAGTTGCCGTGTTTCCCTGATTTTTCCTCGAAACTACTGTAGTTGAAATCCACTTCAGTGGGATGGTTTCTAGAAATTTCAACTATAAGGTTTAAAAATAATGTTTTGAAGTTGAAAATTTTCAGACGAAAAAGGGAATTTCAAAAAAATATACCTAAGCTATAAATTGATGTTTCCAAAATCCACCCGACTAAAATGAAGACGACTAAAAGTACTACCTACTGGAAAAAATTGCATGTCAATAGACTGAACCGTGTTCTAGATCCAGGGGCACAAAAATGGGTCCGCCGACCCTCTTTAGTACTAACTCAGCCGTTAGTACCTTCTCTTAAGCTACCTTGGAAGTCTCGGAAGTACCTGATAAACTATTTTGGAATAATCATTATGTTGCCTTTCTTCTTCAGATTGGTTTGTGGTGAGGGGAGGATTAAAGCGGCCGATCCTCAATATGATTCATTTATTCTTTCTTATGTCAAGCTAGCTTTCGTCTTCAGTGGCATCGTCAGGACAATATAGGGTAATGTATGTGGAACATAGTTGTAGTACCAGTGGTTATAGTCCTTTGCGGTGAAAAGGTTGCAATGGTAATTTCTTCATTTTTTGCATTATACTTCATAGCATAGCTATGGGGTAGAAGGTGTTCTAGGTATTGGGAGTCTTTACACTACTGCATTGACATCCAGCTCCGTTTTTTCGAAATTATTCTGTCTGGTTTGTTCTGTACTAGGTGAGTATTTTTGCTACTATTTGGGTTTGTTATTAAGGCCAATCATCCCCGATTTTAATAAGATTTTTTTTTCACCAGATGGCAGCACCGGAGATTGTAGAAAAAGGGGCAATCGTAGTTCTAGTTTATCTCTCCACCAGTTCAAGCGATAATTTGGCAACAAGTGATAATTTTTGACCTGTTGCGAATTAAAATAAAATTTACTTTCTTGCTCGAAACTGAAAAAAGTGTAAAGAATTTTCTAAAAGATAGAGAAAATTCTAGAAAGAGAAAATAGAACACCGACGCTGCAATCCCGATTTTCAAATCATAAAATTCTGTAGATTTTTTAAAATACTTCGATTGAGCTCTATGAGCTCACTTTTCCAAATTAACACTTGTATCATCACGAAAAAAATGTAGTTGAAAATTCTTTTGATTTGGACGAAGAGGTCTAGATGCATTTCCCATTATTATGGATCATAAACTTCGACGCTTATAGCTAATACAAGAAAACATAATAAATTACAGGAAAGAAAGTAGTCAAAAATAGCACTATCAACTGTGAGAACTATCACTGGGTTATTCAGAGATACCTTGAGCGAAAAAAGTAGATTATGAAAAAAAAGGCAATTCATCAAGAAACATTTCGAGACTGGTGATTCTTCCAAGTACCACCCGCCCGACCACCCCATGTTGTTGTCAACGCACCGGATTAACTTCTGACCCCGAACTCTTCCGTGTTTGGGTCTCTGAAAGCCCTCGCATTCCTCGCCTGCCTTCGATTTTTTTGAAGTCGAAGCATTCGCCGCCTCGACGCTTTACGATCGCGCTGCACACACTATCTTCAAAATTGCAATTTTTATATATTCTCACTTAATTGCCATTGTGCGCTATTATCCCAGTTTTTCGAAAAAATTATCCTAAAAGCCCAAAATAAATCTTTCAAAATTTTAAAATGTCAAAAAATGTACAATTTCAAAAAATTAACAAACATTAAGGGTTGAGCGCCATTCTCATGTGTATTCTGAGTACAATAAAACTTTCAGATTGAAAATTGGATGAATAGGCGAGGAGAAAAACGTGAACTACGTTTGAGTTCATTTTGAAGCGCAACGTGGTGGCTGTTTCTGGAACTATTCCCGGGATGATTGGCCTTAAGAGTCTACTGGCTTTAGGTTTTTTTTCAGTGTGCTTCTCTCCTACCTGAGGGGTCTTTCACTATTTAAACTAGTTAGTAAACAAATTGTTTAATTAAGTAAATTCGTTATTTAAGGGCACCAAATGTTCATATTTGAGAATCAAATTACTAGTAATTTACTTAATTATATTGTCCTTACGATGCCACTGAAGGCGAAAGCTAGCTTGACATAAGAAAGAATAAATTAATCATATCGAGGATCGGCCGCTTCAATCCTCCCCTCACCACATACCTATTTAGGAATAATTTGCAAGATTAATATGAATTGACAGGGTTATAAGTGAGTCTTTTTCGTTTGAAGTCAGTTGATTTTAGATGTCGTCCTCCAACTGAAGCCTCCAGGTTCGGGCCTTACAGAAGGAGGCTCTGATCGCGGGTCGCTGGAGTCTCCCCGGTGGTGGAGCCGATCTCGAGAGCTCCGCGTCGTCACGGCTGCCTCGTCCTCAAGGTTAGAGCGAGCGAGAGCCGACGAGCGGCGCTGCGGAGGAGAAAGAGACGCAGTTCGCGAAAAAACCAACAACCCGCAGCGACGGCCGAAATCCGAACCGACACACCTTCGAACGAGGAGGTACAAAGAGGCTCGGAAGTAGAGTGAAACACTTGCTTCCCAAAAGCTGACTCAACTCGAAACTTGACTAGAAAACTCTAAAGTAATAGGGGTGGTATTCGTGGCCTGATTCGATCGTAAAATTTTCGTATATCGAAACTGCGGTAACACAAGGGTCTCATGAGGCTTCCACATATTTTACCGTTGAAAATCGAATTGTGTGTCGCGCTCTTTGCGGCATCAGACGATAACCAAGTCAGTGTCAAAAGCATTGCATGTTCATTAATTTCCTCTTAGCTAAAACGAGTATCAACTCGTTTTTTACATAAGAGGTATAAGCCTAGAGAGCAAACCATAAAGCCCAAACCTATTCATAATGAATTTAACAACATTTCAATCCAATCAATTATTGTTGTTTAGACGAATTTATCAAGAAATGAAACCACTTACCGGAGAAGAGAATCCCCATAAATCTTCTATAAACTTTCATGTTTGCATACGAGTCTGCAACACATTGGGACATTTTTTGACATTTTCATGTCTGCTTTGGCACATAAACTGAAAAATCGTTACGCGACCAATAAACAAAATAGACTCACTGTGTTGCGTAGAGAACAATCAACTGTTTTCTTACTTCACTACCTTGTTGTGTAGTGGTTGACATGAAAATGAAGGTACCTAGTGAAGTAAGAAAACAGTTGATTGTTCTCTACGCAACACAGTGAGTCTATTTTGTTTATTGGTCGCGTGAGCAAGTTTTTTTCGAGACGATTTTTCAGTTTATGTGCCAAAGCAAAGACATGAAAATGTCAAAATGAAAATACCCCAGAGGTTCCTAACAAAATCCTATTACAAGATTCCTAGTACAAGAACGAATTAATCTACGGCTAGGATTAAAAACGCTGCAAATTATTGCCCAAAGGTTTATTACTTTCTGTATAGATCACCCTTCTGTACAGATCCCTCCCTACCAACCATAGGTCCCACTACCTACTAGGGCATTTTTGAAATTTTGTTGTTGAAAGAAAAGCACCAAAAGAAAGGACGAGAAGATTTGTTCGTTGATGTTATAATAGTTGCTACGCAAAACTACAGCTAGGACCGCATTTGCGTTTCGACGACGAATCTCGGTTACGACGTCTTCTGCCCGTGGTAATTTGGATCGTCGATAGAGACGGAGCGCATGCGCATTGACTCGCGTAGAATCTCCAAATTCGAAGATAGAAAAAAAAAATTCTCCCAGACCATGAATACCCCTGATGATGGGACATGTTTTAAACAAACCTTTTAAAAACGTCGGCCAAGTGAATGTGGCAAATAGCTTCCTCGTATCAATAACCCGATTGTATACAGGGTTTCTACCATTTGGATGGACCAAACTTCCACAATCGATTATACAACTAATTTGCAACAAAAAATGTCTCATAGCAATTTTTTCTTAAGGGGGTCTCAGTCGGTTGACGTTCATTCCTCTTTCCGGGTTATTATCTAGCCAAATCGAAGGGGCAAAAAGTTAAACGTTGTATTAAATTAGAAATTCATTTGTGCACAGACCTAGGGAATTGAAAAACTGAAATATTGCCGCTGGAATCATCAAAATCGAATAATAATTGCCAGAGAAAAATGGGAAAACCCGTCAATTCAGTTATCTTTTTCCCATAAAATGTAGCTAAATTTGAAATTTTCAAGGCTTTTAGAAATTCATTAGTGCACGGCCCTTGGGAATTGAAAAACTGAAATATTGCCGCTGGAATCATCAATATCGAACAATAATTGCCAGAGAAACATGGGGAAAACATGGGAATAACCGTTTATTCAGTAGTTTTTCCCATTTTTCTCTGGCAATTGTTGTCCGATTTTGATAATCCGGCGACAATGTTTCAGTTTTTCAATTCCCAAGGGCCGTGCACTAATGAATTTCTAAAATCCTTTAAAATTTCCAATTTAAGTACAATTTTTTAACTTTTCGCCCCTTCGATTTGGCAAAATACTAAAAACAACCGGCGACCGACTGACACCCCCTCAACTACTCACTCAAAATGTTTTTTTTTTTTTTTTTCACTTCGAAATTTTTTTCGCGTTTTCGCTCTTACGTCATTGAAACTTTATAACTTCATCTTAACGTCATTAAAACTGTCATAACTCCGGTCATTTACCAAGTAAATTCAAATCTAAGGATATCGTTGGAAAGAGCACTACATTTTCACGCTACAAAGTATAAAATCAAAATCTTTTAGCAATTAAGTATTAGTAAAAAATCAAGTCAAAAAGCACACTTTAATTTTTTCTTTTCGAAGTTTTCACTTTGAACGCCTCCCCATTTCGATAGGCACTCTTCGGACAAAACATGCTCAAATCGTCAGATTTCCAACGTTATATTAATTTTTCTTTTTAAATTCAAATTGGAAGAGTAAATCAAGTTTGAATGCAAGAAAACTTGTTTTTTTTTTACAAGAAAATCAAGTGATTTACTTGTCGTATGGTCACTCTCGATTTCAAGATGATTTGACGAGTTTCGTATCATTTCCTATGTAATTTTTCACGCTGAATTCAATGGTGATACTTCCGAATAATCCTGACTGCTAGAAAGTGGATTTCCGACGAAATCCTTCGTTTTTTGTTTTGTACATAAAATACGCATCATTCGTCAATATGGTAGTGAGCACGAAGTAGCATCTTTCTACTCGATAAAAACATCAATTAGCCATAAATTTGATGTTGTTTAACGCTCTTTCCAACGATATCCTTAAATTTGAATTTACTTGGTAAATAACAGGAGTTATGACAGTTTTAATGACGTAAGGTCGAAAACGCGAAAAGAACTTTGATGTGAAAAAAAGGCATTTTGAGTGGGTTAGGAAAAAATTGCTAAGAGACATTTTTGTTACAAATCAGTTGTAGAATCGATCGTGGACGTTTGGTCCATCCAAATGGTAGACACACTGTATATGATCCGATCATCATGCATCTAGAGGGACTATTTTAGGGGATCATTCACACGGCAACCCGTACAATCTTCGGAAATTTTATCAAATTCGGTTGGAAATTGCCGATATTATGGCTGTTACATGGATTTCACGTTCAATCTGGAGGCGATGAGTTTTGTTGGGAAAACTTCCAAAATTTCATCGAAATAGGAAAAAAACAACAGAAACGGAACCTATCAACAGAAGCGAATAGTTGATCATTCGAATTCTACAGTCTCAGAGAGCCACCCTGTGAAATTTCGTGGTAGCCCATTGTTCCACACTTCCGTAAAGTTTTTTTTAACAGTTAGTCAAAGACTAAAGCCATGCTAAAATTTCCAAAAACGCTGCAAATTATTACACAATGGTTTATTATTTTTCTATATAGATCACTCGTCTACAAAATCACCAACCATCCAATATGAAGAAAAAAAGAAAAAAAATAAAATTAAATTGAAAAAAAAATCAAAATCACCAACCATCGATCGCATTTCGGTCAGCTCTAATTTGAACGGAGATTAGGCCTCTTTTGCGATTCACACTCGTGTTTTGATTTTTTGATTTATATATATATATATTTCAATATAAACCCTTAAATTTTCGTGGGGAGCGAACGGTTTGTCCTACAGAGCTCCGCGTGGTCTTAAAAAATTATAAAAATTCTATAGAATCTTAAATTGAAGGAAAAACAATACCTTTATATCAAAATTTTTTGAGTTAGGGCGTTTTCAAAATTTCAAAATTGATTTTGGAACCCTTAGAAGTGACCTACATCAACCAAAATCTTCGGGGCACAACTAGACCCCAATTGGAGCCTACATACCAAATTTCATCAAAATCGGTCAATGCTAAGTGGCAAAAGTGCCGCGTACGGCGGACGGCGTACGGCGGACGGCGGACGGCGGACGGACGGCCAAATTTTTATTCGATTTTTGGATTCTACGTACCTTGAAACGTAAACCATCAAATTTTGAGGGGGTGTTAAAATTTTTTTTTTCTTGGTCGATTCCAAAGGTTCATTATTGAAAATAATAAACCAAAAGTCCAAGATAAAAATGTTAACTACTTGTTTCTTTGTAGTGGCGTCTCCACCTTCTCTTTATTTATGGACGTTTGGTGGTGTCACTAAATAAACAACCTTCGAGTAAGTGAAATCTTTTATTATATTTATTATTAGGTTTTTATTTGTTGTCGATTCGTAATTTTGTTGTGTTTATACTCCAAGGATTGTTAGAGTTTATGCTATTAAGGATGAATATTGTTTTGTTTTATAGGCCCTGAAGAAGGTAATAAATTTACCGAAAGCTCGGCGAAGAAGGTGTTGTTTCCAGTTGACCACAATCCCGATCAATTGACATAGCACGTTTTGTTGGGTCGATCTACATAGTTGCTGTACAAAAATATTGAGTTCATTGCATCAGCTTCATTTTCTTTGAAAAGTCGCTAAAAGAGAGATTCACCTTGGAAGAGGTGAGTAGGAGGGAAAGTAGATAGAGAAATGCGTTCGGGAGTTGGGAGCAAATGCGAGAAAGAGATGTTAAAAGACACCTGTTGGAGCTGAAATCGGCGATCCGCCCTCTCCTGAAGCGGGCTCTCGGGAGCTCCAAGTAATCAGAAACTTGGCCGATATGCGTTTCTCCCTCCGTCTCTTCCACTTCAAAAACAGTTGTCCTTTAGAGAGGGTTATATCGAGTTGAATTAACCGTCTTTTCTCCCGTTTTACCTCATCATCACCCTCCAAGTTAGCGGAGTCTCGTTTCTAGACGCTCAATTACCGAAGGTACCCTGAGATGTTTCGCAAGAAGATTGCCTTGTCTCGGGGAATTTGACGACTTCGTCCTTCATCCAATAGTGTCACAGAAGGAACCCATTTCTAATTGATACGGCAGCATTATTCAACTCGTGCACAGCTGAGCAAAGAATACGAAGACGAACTGAAGTGCATATTGTGGTGAAATACGAAGATTCACGAAATCCTTGACGTCGACGTTAAACCGATGACTATCCCATCTCTCGTAGGCACCTCGACATCTTGAATCGGTTATTGCTTCCGAGTCTACCAAAGTAGGTAGGTAGCTTTAGTATTGTTTTCACTTTTCACAGTTGAAAAACTTAACGAAATCGAAAAGTTCAACAAAATCAAAATTTCCACACATTTCACGTTTCTGGCCTTCCTGAACAATTTTGGTTCCGAGCCTATCTGTCTGTCATGAAATATTTTGAGAGTTTGATTCCAAAAGGTACTAAAGGCCTCAAAAATCAAAATGTCCACTCGCGTTTCACGTTGCAGACCTTTCTGAACCATTTTTGGTTCCGTGTCTGTCTGTATACGAAGTAATTGTCCGATTTTGATGAAATTTTCAGGGATTGTGTGGGTAGGCGTGTAGACGGTCTCCTATGAAAATTATCAACCCCGGACTGATAGTAGGAGCTGCGCATGCGCAAACGTGAATTCCTTGTAACAGCCATAACTTCTACATTTCTCATCTAATTTCAATGAGATTTTCAGGGATTATAAGGATTGAAGTGGAGATGGTCCCCTATGAAAATCACGGCCCCAAAGTATTTTCTGCTAATGCGCAAACGTGAAATCCGTGTTTCAACCATAACTTCACATTTTCCACCGATTTTGAAGAAATAATCAGAGATTGTGCGGGTTGACGTGTTCATGGTCCACTAATAGGGTACTGAAAGGTAACTAGTGATTGATGTTTTGAGATTAGCTACTATGCATCGGATCATCTATACAATAAGGATATGGATACGAGGAAGCAATATGCCACATCCACTTGGTTATGCCTACGAAGCTTCCGATACGTCTCCACTTCCAAAACAATTTATATTTGGAAAAAAAAATACTTTACCACTACAATCGATGGTATTGTACACAAATATTTATATCTTAGTATTTTACCAGCACTCAGCAGTCATGTCCATCTGGCAGCTTGGTTTCTGGGTCCGTGATGCGACCTTGAATTGGGGTGATGAACATGATTGAATGACCTCAACCAAGGAATGATGGAGGTAGGATTTTGCCTTTTCTAGCCATCAGCCGACGCTTATCCTTTCCATGGGGTTCGAGTTCAACTCCAAGTCCCACGGGGCCCATTTGCTCGAGACGCGGCACGCCGTCGAGTGGCCGTAGCCTTGAATGCAGACAAGATAAACGTTCCTCCTGTCAGGACTCAAGTGGTCATCCACTCTAGGATGAACAGTGGGTAACTAGCCCGAATCAGATCGATGGCTTACTTGCCATGCCATATCCCAAGTCAGGTAATAGTTGCTCTAATCACCTTTATTTGGTTAAATGGGGTGTGCGCATGGGTCGGAAAACCCGTTTATTGTTATTTTTAAGCTAAACTAGACCTCATTCTGAGAATTTTGACACCAACCGCGACCTTCTAGCGTGAAAAGATCTTTTCCTATGATTTTTCAAAGTTTCGAATGTTTATGACGTCACAGTTGGCTGGTGGGAGGGGTTCCTGCCCAGGCGGGAGGGGCGCGTGACGTCATTAACATTCGAAACTTTGAAAAATCATTAAAAAAAATCTACTCGTCCAAACAGGGAACGGCTGGTGTCAAAATCTGCTTTCGATTAAAAATTTTTAAAAACATATTGTTTAGTAATGCATGCATTCCAGGGGACGTCCCATTGGATAAGCATTAGATCAGTTTAACCAGTTGTTAAGTGATAAAACTGTTTCACTCGATGTAATTTATTTATTACTTTAGGCAAGAAATACTGACCCCCCCCCACCATTATCCACCTTAACATTTCTAGCGGCATGGGAGCCTCGAATCTGAAGAGCATTTTAAAATCCATGATCTACGATACCCAACATGCGAATTCGAATTCACCTCCCCCCCCCCCCACCGCAACGCCAACAATGGTGCCAGTCTGGCACCAAAGCGGAAATACGTCGTAACTTTCATCTGTTAGTTTTGGTAGGCAGTCCGTCGAAGTTCACATCCGTATTCTAGGTGAAACACAAAAAAAAAAAAACACGAAATAAGCGGTTTATGGCATCATGGCACCATGTCCTGGCACCATGGTGGCACCACTATTAGTTCCATGGTGGTACAGAGAATAATTCATGGAAATCTGGAGGTATAATGAGAATTTTTCCTCAATTTCAAAGCTTGGGTACAATTAGTAAGCAGTAAAGGAACCGAAATATTGAAAAATCGGATATTTTGTGAATATTATCCCCCACTCACCCCCCTCCCCTTGCGAATTTTGGTACTCTGGTAGAATCATGTACAACTCGGAAGTTGTTTGAGTCAAACAAAAAAAGAAACACGCAAATCGGTTGGAAATTGAGGCCTGGGCAGAGTTTTCAAGATTTTGCCCAAAAACGCACGTTTTTTAAGCATTAACCCCCCTTTTCCCCCTCTTAAAAAGCGAAATCCAAAATTCCGGCGCCGTAGTGCACAACTAGATAGTATTCCGCGTCAAACGAAAAAAGAACCACGAAAATCGTTTGAGAACTAAGGCCTGTGCAGAGTACACAAGATTTTGCCCAAAAACGCACGTTTTTCGAGCATTAACCCCCCTTTCCTCCCCTTAAAAGGCAAAATTCGAAATTCCGGCGACGTAGTGCACAACTAGATAGTTTTCCGCGACGAACAAAAAAAGAACCAGGAAAATCGGTTGAGAACCTGTGCAGAGTACACAAGATTTTGTTACACACACACACACACACACACACACACACACAGACATACACCTATGGTTTTTCTCGCAGATTTGGATTCAGAATGGTCTAAAACGGATTACTGTGTGGTTATTTTTTTTTCTGTTGAGTGTTGTCCAACTTCACCCCAGATCGATCGCATAAGGACGCCCAAGTCTTACTGTGGGACGTCCTAAAAATCAGGAGCACCCCCATTGTACTCAGCAGTCCACGTAGTTAACTGAGAGGCACGTAGCCGATCTCATAATATGATCTCATAATATATTATATATAATATAATATATAATATATTATATATTATACATAATATATTATATATTACGATCTCATAATATATTATATTACCAGCAAGACGGTCATCGTCATCAAAATTCCTCTAGTATTATAAATGATCTCAATACGAGTGATATCAAGCATAGATTGCCATTTCCGTCCAGCAATAATGTGGTTGGTAAGAGCTATTATTGGAAAAGCCGTGTTCATTTGCAAACGGCTAATCTATAGAAAAATAAAAATAAATCTTTGCGTAATAATTCGCAACGTTGGCTCCTTGTTGTAATTGAAACGTCACTGCGCTTAGATGAGTCAATCTGTCAAGAGTCGTGGTTGTTTCCAACATTCAGACACGGGCAGGGCCAGTTTGAAGAGTGCTCAAGATGAAAATGAGTAGCAGGTAAACCCGGTTGTCGGGCTATTTATTTCAGTTCAAGTGATAGCAGAAGGCACCGTCGGCCCGAAGGACACCTCCTTCCACCTCAGCTTTCCCCTTAGCTGGTGTCACTATCAGTTTTGACATCGCGGGCCAGATAAACAATAGTCAGCTCGGCTCCCAGCGTTGCCGTCCCGTTTCCATTTCGCCTCATTGTCTACCGGAGGTCCTCCTCCGGATTCTGCGTGAAAACGGGGAGACTTGAGTGTGAAGAAAACTAATCAACACGTTGAGTTCCAAATAATTCTCTCCAAAATTAGCAAAGTTCACTCAGGTTTTCTTGAGGGCTAGAAAAGTGCCAATAGGGTGTGCGCCTGGGTAGGAAAAACTGTTTATTGTTATTTTGGTTTATTATTTTCAATAATAAGCCTTTGGAATCGAGCAAGAAAAAAAAATGTTAACCCCCCCTCAAAATTTGATGTTTTACGTTTCAAGGTACGTAGAATCCGAAAATCGAATAAAAAATTTCCGTCCGTCCGCCGTACGCCGTACGCCGTACGCGGCACTTTTCTTAGTTACCATGGACCGATTTCGATGAAATTTGGTATATGGGCTCCATTTGGGGTCTAGTTATGCCGCGAAGCTTTTGGTTGATGTAGGTCACTTCTAAGGGGTGAAAATTAAGGGTTGAAATTTTCAAGAATGCCCTAGCTCGAAAACTCTCGAAATAAAGGTATCGTTTTTTCACTAATTTTAAATTGTACTGAATTTTAAAAAATTTTTGAGACCACCCGGAGCTCTGTAGGGCAAACCGTTCAGTCCCTACGAGTACTTGAAGGTTTTCCTTCGATAAAACAGAATCATGAGTGTGAATCGCAAAAGAGGTCTAATCTCCGTTGACATTTTTTCTGACTAAAATGCGATCGCTGTTCATTTCTTCGATTTGTATACAGTTTTGACTTCTGCGTAACCAGTAATCAAATTTCCATAATCAAAAGTCAATGGAGAATACTGAAGGCGCCTGAGTGGTCACTGATCAGCTGAGTGAGCTCCAAGGCCATTTCCTCTCCTGTTGAACGCAGGAACCTGAAATTTGAGAGGGCGGGTCAATTGAGAATGCTGAAGGCGCCTGAGTGGTCACTGATCAGCTGAGTGAGCTCCAAGGCCATTTCCTCTCCTGTTGAACGCAGGAAGCTGAAATTTTAGAGGGCGGGTCAATGGAGATTGCTGAAGGTGCCTGAGTGGTCACTGATCAGCTGAGTGAGCTCCAAGGCCATTTTCTCTCCTGTTGAACGCAGGAACCTGAAATTTGAGAGGCAGGGTCAATGGAGATTGCTGAAGGCGCCTGAGTGGTAACTGATCAGCTGAGTGAGCTCCAAGGCCATTTCCTCTCCTGTTGAACGCAGGAACCTGAAATTTGAGAGGGCGGGTCAATGGAGAATGCTGAAGGCGCCTGAGTGGTCACTGATCAGTTGAGTGAGCTCCAAGGCCATTTCCTCTCCTGTTGAACGCAGGAAGCTGAAATGTTAGAGGCAGGGTCAAAGGAGATAGCTGAAGGCGCCTGAGTGGTAACTGATCAGCTGAGTGAGCTCCAAGGCCATTTCCTCTCCTGTTGAACGCAGGAACCTGAAATTTGAGAGGGCGGGTCAATGGAGAATACAGATGGTGGTAGGTGCTATTGATGGAGAACCAGTGATCTATACAGAAGGGTGATCTATACAGAAAATAATAAACCTTTGAGCAATGATTTGCAGCGTTTTTAATCTAAGCTAGACCTCAATCTGAGAATTTTGGTACCAACCGCGATCTTCTTGCGTGTGTAAATCTTTTCCTATGAATTTTCTAAGTTCGACCGTTTATGACGTCACAGTGGGGTGGGGGGTCCCGCCCAGGCGAGAGGGGCGCGTGACGTCATAAACGGTCGAAACTTTGAAAAATCATAGAAACAGATCTACTCACTCTAGAAGGTCGCGGTTGGTGCCAAAATTCTCAGGATGTAGTCTACTTTCGATTAAAATCTAAAAAAAATCAAGGCGCACCCCCCATTTCCACTCTCAATAGTACACTGTTATTATCTTCAATGGGCAGGCAATCAAAAAGACCCATTCGTGCAGCATGAATGAGAGAGCGAATCTTCAGGTACTACGTTTATTGGAACCCACTCCAATTTTGTTTTTACGATTATGAGCTGTGCGGTGAATTTTATTGGTTACTGATTTTGAAATGTTTCGTGTAAAATTTGATAAGTACAGATTGTTCCGAATTGTGATTTTGGTGAATTAGGGTTCCAAATCGCAACTATCTTGTTAACCGATTCATGGGTACTATTGAATTATGACATGTTATGTTTTGATTTTAAGAACAGTTCAAGCTGATTTGAAATATAACATTGATATTAATACTTTTTTTCCACCTAAAGTCTCAAAAACCCTTCTTTTCAGGCACATTTTTGGTTTAGGTATAATTTTTAATAAGAAACCTTTGGAATCGAGCAAGAAACAAAATTGTACCCCCTCAAAATTTGATCACCTAGGTTTCCAGTTAAGTATAATCTGAAAATCGAATAAAACATTTTACGTCATTAAAAAAATTTCGATTTTGATGAAATTTGGTATATGGGCTCCATTTGAAGTCTAGTTGTGCCCCAAACCTTTAACCATTATTGAGCATATTTGATTTTTTTTTCTATTAATTTTTTTTTAAATTTGACCCTTGATTTAGGAAGATGGAAGTTGGAAGATGAAGATGGATGTTGGAAGATGGAAGGTGAAGTTGGAAGGTGGAAGTTCGGGTTTCAAAGAACTTTATAATTTACTCCACTATCCACTCCGTCCATTGGTTGAGTTCAAGTTCTGCCTGGTTGTCAATGCAGAAGTTCACTAGCTTCGATTTCATTATGTGGATTTGCACCGACTGACCGGTACACAAGTGCCACAAACATCTGGATCGCGAAAATTTCTCTCTGCTTATTACTCTGAAATATGCACACTATGAGCCCACTGCTCAACCCATTGATCATAAGGTCTTCCTACTTGAATCATTCCTTCTTCTAATTTCTGGATGGGCAATCCCCCGGTTCTTCTAACGGCAAGCCTAAAAAGAAATGGTTCGGCACCCTCTTAAAATTCTCTCATTACGAACAGAATTATTTGTTGTACTCAATTTCAAAGGTTTCAGATTTCTTACTTAATGCTTTCTAATTCCTTGTCAGCAACTTCGCCACATACTCTGAACCACGAAGTTTTTGTAAGAATCCAACGACAAGATTGGTAACAACTACATCACGTCACAGTAGGTGCTTCAGTATCAGGTATCAGCAAAACAAGTATTTTAGTGACTTTATTCAGTGCTGATTTTGGACATTTTGAGTAGATGAGTATCCTGGCAATTCCGAATTTCCAATTCATCAGTTATTATTACCTACTCATAAATTATATTGTTTTCTATAGCAAATTTCTAACGACAAAACCAGGTTGTGTGTCAGAGTAGAAGTGATAGGAATGGCGTCTACTCACAGTGTGAGATATGGGGTGATAATCACGAGGATGTATTACTCACCTTCCGGTGAGGATGGACAACAATTATTATTTGGTCACACTCTCAGCTCAACTGCATAGATAAACCTATTTCGATGGCTTTCCACTACGACGGTGACGATGAGTGATTGTTTTTTCGAATTAACTGATTTATGTGTTCACTTATTTAATTTTTTGTGGTAGGTATTGTTCATTGTTTCGTGATTCAGAGAGACATTTTTCTTGTTTCGTAATAATGAAGATGTAGCCCGTGAAACGTTGCAAATGGTATCCTGGCGAGAATAATACGAGGTTTCAAATTCATCCTTCACTCAAAGTCACCCATCGTTAGTCCAGCGAGTCTCAGCAGGAAAGTCATCAAAGAGTACAGGATTCTCTGGAAAACAGTAGTTGAGGTTCACAGATGTACCCAACATTACTACATCAGATATCTCTTTTATGAATCGCTTTCTTCATGGACATATATGAACTTCATGGAACTTGGGAAAATATGAGGATCACCGGTGGTGCGAAGTTTGGAACACAAGTACCTAGCTGAACAAATTCAGCTGTTGGACGACTTATTGGAGGAAACTGGCTCCAAGCGACCGATCTACTGAGGAGATATAACAACATATTATTTGAAGAGGGGTTTAAGAGACCCTAAACTTCTGGATCAACTGACAAAATCTGACGGAGGTAGGAATATCATTGTACAACGAAGGAGGGACTGAAAGAATTGAATTAATAACAACAATAGGAAGGCAGTTGAATCAGGTTAGAGGGGCCGACAGGAGGAGGAAAGTGCTCTGGAGATTTTCATGAGGAACCTGATATAAAAGACCTAGTGCTAGACACACAGGCAGTGGCAAAACTAAATAAGGATAAGGCATTTGAAGATCTGAGGTTTTTGACCTGGTCACAGGTTTGGTCTCGGTTGATGACGGAACACTGGATTGAACAATTTTAGGATAGTTCCAACAATCAAGAACATTTGCCGATGACATGACCTTGACGGTGTGTCAGCAGGATGGAAAAGTGGTCGGGGAATCGCTGCAGGAGAAATTCAAAGAGCTGATCTCTTTTACGTCCTATGTCCGACAGAAGGAAGAAATCCAACTCTGGACTCAATCATGTGCGTGAGATTTTACAATTTTCAATGGAGACAATTCTCATGTGGCGACATGAGGTAGAACTTCTAAATCAGTGATCTCCAATCTGGAGGCACTGGAAGTGGGGGAAATCAGCTCGGTCGTGGAAGAGCAGGGAGGGATCCTGACAATTAGGGAAATATACGTATACTGAGTCTTGCCAAGGATGAGTAATAAGTATGGTGAGCTATCTAGGGCTGCCTGATTCCCTTCGTCATGAAACATGTGATTCCTGTAGTTCTTTCATAAGCAACAACAAAACACGCTATTTAAGGACTTTCCATTGACACACTGAGATTGCACTTCCTCGACAAAGGTGCATCTTGTTCCATTGCTCAAAATCCTCGATCTTAAATTTTGTTATTATCATTTTTCGCAAATTTTCAAGAACCGAAAAATTATAGGTTTAAAATTATTTTATGATAACTAAATTATGTATTAACATTGTAAGTAATAAAGATTAATTTTGGAATTTTTGGAATTATGGGTCCTGTTGTAAGGGAAGATAATCTCCTACGCGACCCTGAGTCTCTTTTATTTGAAAAATTGATTAAAGAGAGATGAGAAAAAGAATAGGTAGTTTATGAATGATTTAGTTTTTTCTACTCGGATAGTACACCAGTCGAAGAAGAAACCAGCTTTACTAGTTAAAACGAGGTGGCAAGAGGGTCGAATAGATCATTTCCAAAGCACTAGGACGACGGGCCTTACGTAAGGACGAGCTGCGGACAGCCCGTTGGAGGTTCCGCGCTGCCGTGACCTTGTCCAGCTCCGGATCTCGGTTGCACATCGGCTTCTCGAAGCAACTCGTCTTTTGAAGGCTGGTGTCGTTCTCTCGCTTGAAAACTTGCTTGGAAGAAAAAAATAACGACGACGTTTTGCGATGAATTAAGAAAGACGCGTTAGTTTTTTCTGACAAAAAAAAATAGCCGAAAAAAGCTTGAAACTGGGTTGATGGTGACTTCAGGTGTTTTAGCAGAAGATGAGAACGTTTTCACTTCAACACTATCTAAGGACCGTGGAACTTGGAGTTGAACTCGAATCTCATGAGGAGGAGATGGCTGATAGCCAAGCCGGAAGAGTCACAATCCTCCCTCCATCAGGGGCAAGACTGAATTTGTCACACCTGATGAGCGGAGTCCGGTCTAGGATCCCGAAACCAAGTTGCCACATGGTAATGCCTGTCAAAAGGTGATATAATTGCCGTAATGTGTAACTACAGGGTGGACACGACCGTGTGTGGCAAAAAATTTAGGTGAAAGTACACATTATGAAGCAGAATGCCACCTTTCGAACAATTTCCACGTCTTTCTGAATGTTGATTGGAGTAGGTATTCGATTTCCCATCCACGATCCAATTTTCCTTGTTCGTGTGAGCCACTAGTTCCCTATAAATTTCACCACCAGCGATTAAAATCGCATGCATCGAGAAATACACACATCTCTGAAAAAACCTCAGTTGTGGAAAATCACCACGGAAATCAAAAGTAATTAAATTATTTCCTGCTTTACTACTATTTGTCTTATCATCGTCATTCTCGATATATTGTCTTCCTCTTCTGGTCAAACTACAAAAAACTGGAATTTCGACATTACTGGTTCTCGATATCCGAAAATCGGCATAATTCTAACGCGTCTTCTCTGGACAGCGTTGACTATTTTCTGTACCTACTTGTTAAACTGTCCCTAGGATGGATTTTTCGTTCGATTAGAATCCAGGAAACACAGTAACTCGTAACAAAGTATCACGCAATATTCAACCGGATAAACGACGTAACTTGTTGGAAAATAAGAAGATTTTCGGTATTGAGATTGACTATTTGAAAAACGCAAGCAAGGGGGTTAGACCTCGTCGGAGGTTTCTGGTTTTTTGCCCTCAATGGATTACAGATATATCTGATCCATGATGGCAGATGCTGATCATGATTATTCAGGACTTCAAATCGATTCCGGATTCAAATTTACAAAAATTGAGATTTTACAGTATTTTCTGACGAGTGCGAAATGTGGTTTTTCTCAAATACGAATTTTTTACTATCCTGATTTTGGACAAATTCTGAGAGTAGTTCATTGGCACAGATCATTAATAATTAATTAAAATTAATTAATTAATTCAAATTTAATTGAAATTATTCCATCACGATCAGTTCACCAAGGTTCTTATGACAAACTAATGCTTGATCGAGAATAAGTTCCTAGTCCTGATGATTTCTACTGATAAAGAAAACATCTATGTTGCGAAATATATTAGTATACAAAATATATATATTATGAACACTACCCATCACTCTTTACGTCCACGCTATTTAATAATTAAGCAGAATGTGCGAATTTCTCTACTTCCCGATAATCTTCTACACCCGACAACTTGATCGGTTTGTTGGGCGGGATATTGTATAGTGAATTAATTTCTCTAACACCAGATCGGATCTTCCGATTGGGCGCCTTCTCGTATCCATCTCACGTCCGATCACTCAATCTCAATCGAATACTACCACCATTATCGACACCGAGCTATCCTAATAGACCCTCCCATCAATATCCACGGGCTACCGACAGATGTACATTCACCAACAATAATGTGTTAATTATTTAAAAGTTAATTTAATATGCTGTGATTATTGAATTTTTAAAATATAATGTGGATAAAAACTCTCCGTTTAATAATAAAATATTCACCTAACACATTGATCACTCTCAGTTCATCATAAGATTTCCCATGCTATTTCCAATATTTAAAGAGTAGAGATTGCAACAGCATTTCTCAATCCAACAGCGGCCTTCAATATCCTCTTAGAGGAAGCACTTTTATAAAGATTAGGTAAAAAACGCCTATTTAATGCGTTGCTCTAACTTCTAACTAGAAAGCGGCGGAGAGAAATTACCAACCTCACAAACATTACGGGTAGGTTGGTACTAGTGTTCTCCATAATTACCTACTGCGCGTGTTCAGGTTGCATCGTCTAAAACAAGGTGTATTTTGGTAGGAGTGTTAATGTTTTGATGATGACAAACACAACCTATGGCGTGATGAATCGAGCAATTTTATTCTATCTCACCTGCTGATAAGGATTGGCCAACTTTTGAAAACAACTTTTTTACTTTATAAAATGGACCACTTTACAACCTCCTCGGTAACGGCGGTAAATAAACTCCGGGCAGTTTCTCTTGGTGTTGCGATCTGTTTGCAGTTACCTTATGCAACGCTGATAAGAGGTGTCATGAAAAATGGAGTACTATGGAGCTCCATCAGTTGTCTGTACTAGGTTTATAACGGGACAACAACAGAAATTTAGGTATAAAGAATATAAGATTCATTCATAATTATATGTTTTGGTTGAATTTTGTTTTCTACGATCTCTAACGCCAAACTTTGAACCAGCAAGAGAGTGAGCACATGAGCAGACAATGTCTAAACTGACAATGAACGGCAGGTTAACCATCCATAACAATTTTCTGTGCAATTTTGCCTCTCGCGCCCACTCTTTAAGTAGGTTCACGTCTTCCTCTCCAAAGCCTGTTGGAGCCGCCAGTTGAGTGCCAGAACCCACACGGTCAAGGTGTGTGAGCATTGCTCAAAACATACCGGGTCAGTATGACCCACATTACACTGGCGGTAATACACAAGACCCACAATACACTCAGGTCAGGAAACAGAGTAGAGGGTTAAAACGTTGGAATAGAATACACGTGTTATTTTGTTATGTTACCCCTTATTGTTGGAACGATCTAGGATAAGATGAAATGACGTGATTGATGTTCGAGATGTTGAGAGAAATGTTGGTGAGATGTTCGAGCATTGAATACGATAAACATCTGATTGGAAGCTTTCTTCATTTCAATATTCATAACGCGGTACTGGATGTTCAATGGACCTGAGTTTCGAGCTCGCGAAGCAGTTGATCTGGTACAGCCGTGAATTTGTTCCGAGGACAGGTTTATCAGAGATGATGGATCACAGTTGACCTCCCACGCCACGCGACGCTAATAGGTTTTTCCGAACACTAATAATTACGACCCCGCGATAAAAGCTAAATAAACTCTCGTTTTCCTTACAAGTATAACCAACTAGGTTCGATTATTGAGATAATAACGACTAAGGTCATCGACCATTAAATGCTCAGTTAGGTAAAATAAATATAACCGTATCATTATTTCTTGTTTAGATCCTAGATCACCATAATTTCAACAATACACAATCTTTCCCACATTTTTGTCCAGGATACGAACGAATAATAGAACAGAGCTTCTTGTAGACCCACTGGGTTCTCTTGCAGAAAGCTTACAATAAGGCCTAAGCTGTGATGTCCAAATAAAATTAGTAAACAAAGTATAAGATCTGCGATTTTAAGTGAGGGCTTGATGCTCTAATAAAATCTTGGATTTTATCAGGGAATTAAAAGAAACCCTCACTTAAAATTCAAGAGGATTAAGCTTCTGACTTGGATGGTTCCGATTTGACGCCTAACTTGACTTCAAAAGCCAAGCCTTCATTACAATACCAAGAATGTGATTAATGAAGTCTCCTGAACTGCAAGAACTTGTACTGTACGGACTTGATCAGATCTGCAGTTTCCCAAATGGCAATGCTAGGCAGGAATGTTGATGATGTAGACATTCGAGCCCATGGCTTTGAGATAGAGGGATTGTTCTCAAGTATAAACAGCTGGAGCTTCTATAGTGAAGCTTGTTTCAAGTGGAGTTATAGTTGACAAAGACACAGATATGCTGAGTCTACCAAATACAGGATACAACTTCCAATCGTATTAAACACTGGCCATTTTGAGGAAGGGGACTGACCGCAGCACGATCTGAGAATAGAAACGAACACAAGTCGTGCCAAAATCAACAACAATATTACAAACTTCCACCCTGACGGTTGAGTCCCTGAAACTGCAGACAACAAGAGATCCTTTGTGGTTCCTCAGCATCACCAAAAGATGTGATCAACGACTTGTCTCTTCTGCAACCCATTTTTGAGCTGGGTGAGGGTGGAGTGCAGCAGAGAAACACAAAGTTTGTTTTGTTTTTTTTTGTGCTGGGTGTCCAGTGAGAAACATTAGATAGATAATATAGTACATGGTTTTTGAGATATGAAGACAGATGCGGTTTGTAGTAATTATATCGCGCTGAAGCCAAGAATGAACAGTATCTCCATAGAGAAGATGGCCTCAAGTAAGATAAAGCTTTCAAAAACACTCCAGGAAGGAGACCGAAACGCCCCGCCTTGGAAAGGACAACATACTCGTATAAGGCAGCTTTGAAAACATTTCAATACTCGATGGAAAATATTGCAGGTTAGGGAATTTAAGATGATAAAAAAATCGGTTCTAAGCCAACAGAAAAATATCATTTTCCATAACACTAGTAGTTTTAGCTCCAACTCTATAATATAGGTAATGATGAGTCGGATTGAAATTATATTGACTGTCATCTTGGAAGCTATGACGATCTCTGATGGTCTCAAGGGGAAGTAACGTACATGTGGCATCCTCTGGGAGTCAATATCCATCTAACAGGATAGCGACGTAATTACCGTTTATTGATCGTGCAAGTTAAGCAGGATTACGGGAGTGTACATAACGTTTCGAGACGATGCAATATATCACATCCGAATGACCTCGATAGATTCGGATCAATGAAAAAGTATCGATCAGAAGTTTACAGAATGTTCTCACGCTAGTAAAGGGTAGCATTGATCGTTCAAAGTTACGCAACCGAGCTCCCGAAGCTTCAGACGTTCCTCCAGCCAACCCTGGAAAGTTCGTTCGCGGTTTTCATACCCTACGAAGGTAGAATTCAAGGTAGATTTTACTCTCATTACTTGAGAACTACTAGCTTAAATAACCATCTGCAATTTCCATGATCTCAAGTAGTTATTATTCACGAAAGTTTCTCTGTTGATGTTCAAATAGTGTTGATCTTACCATTGAATAAATAGAACAGAGCATCGTAACTGTATAACTATGATGAACGCACTTAGACGAGTTTTCCTTTCTCACTACCGACGGAAAGCTTCGTATTTGGAGACCTCGGTTTCTCATGTTGAGCAACAAAAAGGTCTCCGCAGAGGAGAGAGCTTCACATTGCAGTTTTCGGTTAGAAAAAGCAATTGTCAGAGTGTCTTATTTTGCTGTAATGAATATCAGGGGAGACAGAGGCTCAAGTATCTGGTATATACCATCGAACGATCTACCAAAACGCAAGGGGTATTAGGCAGGACGACCCTCTGTCCTCAACCCTCTTCAGTACAGTTATGGACCATGATTTGATGGCGCACCTCAATAGGTTTGGATTCATCCCTAGACAACAAGCTAACAATTTTTCTAATAAATAACGAGCCACAAACAGCAGATAATTTGCTACAGTTTGAGACCAACTTGGCCTTTGTAGGTAGAATATTTACGAAAATACGGCAATTCAAATATGATTAATTTTTTTCATATAATAAAATTTTAGTGTTTTGAGCCGTTCACTTGCAAAATTACCCATTTTTGACGAAAGTAAACACAAAGAAATTTGATACTTCAATTAAAAACGTTAATATACCTGTCGTTTTCACAAAAATAGATAAAAACTAACTTATAAACAGTAAAAAATCATATTTTGGAAAAACTAATATAGGAAACATATCAACGTTGATAGTTTGGGGAAAATATAGAAAAATGTCAATGATAAGACACAGAATGATAGAAGTTTGATTCTAGATTTTGATGATTTTCGTAATAAACACTCCATTCGAAGAAATTGGGAGTTTGATATAGGAAATTTGAATACTGTAGGACGCAAAACTGAATACAACTCGAAGACATACAACATCGATCGCATTTTGGTCAGATAAAATTTGAACGGAGATTAGGCCTACGATTCTACTCGTGTTACTGAGTTACGGTAAGTTCCCGTAGGGAGCGAACGGTTTGTTTGGCCTACCTTTTAAAATTTCGACTCTCATTTTTCACCGTTTAGAAGTGATTGACATCAAGCAAAAGCTTCGAGGCACAACTAGACCCAAAAATGAGCTCATATACCAAATTTCATCAAGATCATGGTAACTAAGGAAAGTGACGCGTACGGCGGACGGACGGCAAAATTTGTTTTCGATTTCCGTATTTTACGTACCTTGAACGTAAACCAACAAATTTTGAGGGGGGTTAAAATGGTTTTTTGGTCGATTACAAACGTTTATTATTGAAAATAATAAACCAAAACAAATCACTCTAAACAATCCAAATTCCTTGTTTTTTTTTTTTTTTTTTGACATGGATAATATTTATGACAAATCGAAGACATGTTATGGAGCTTTTATGGAGCCAAGGAACTTTTCGCGACACTTTTTTTTGCCACAAAAACGCCAAGCTGCAACGAGTAAACAAAATCATAGCTACCTATCCGGTAGCTATGAAGCAAGGTTCTCAAGAATACTGCGATGTATTACGTGCGATCTGAGAGTTTTTTAAGAAAAAAAAAACCCTGTGTTGTTGCCTGTAAAGTCGGTATACGGGCGAAAGTTTTACGTGACAACGACTTTGAGTGGTAAAATAATTTTAATGTTAATATTCATTCGTATAGTAGGAAGAAGGATAAAATAAAATTCTTTGTCAAGTTGCACAGAGTAGGTATTTCCCGTAGGTAGTAGGTATTTCCCATGGGTGGGGGGGGGGGGAGTGAGTGCCAGGGAAGGGGGGCGGGGCGCTCCCGCTTTTGTGAGCGCCGGGGAAGGGGAGGGGCCGCCCGCCTTTAGGGAGCGCCGAGCTGCACCCCCTCCGTGAGCGGAGCGTAACGCAGTTTCTTGAAATGTCTCCCGGTAAACCAATTTATAAGACGTTATCACGTCAAAATTCTGTTTATTCATTGAAAAAGTAATAGGTAGATACACATCTTGTGTATATTTTATTTCATAATTTTAATTTTCAAATTACACCTACAACAATGGACAAATCCATGATCTATTGTTTTTGACATTTTCATGTCTTTGCTTTGGCACATGAACTGAAAAATCGTCACGAAAACTTTGATGCTTGGGTTGAACTAACAACCTTACTTCACTACCTTGTACTTACTTCAGGTACCTTGTTGTGTAGTGGTTGACATGAAAATGTCCCAATGTGTTGCAGACTCGTATGCAAGCATTTCTGAAGTTTTAACAAAATAAGAAAAATGTTTCCCTCTAATTTTGGTTTATTATTTTCAATAATAAGATTTTGGAATCGACCAAGAAAAATATTTTTTAATCCCCCCCTCAAAGTTTGATGGTTTACGTTTCAAGGTACAGACGTAGAATCCGAAAATCGAATACAAAATTTTCCTTCCGTCCGCCGTTCGCGGCACTTTCCTTGATTTATACTATTTTAGTTTGTTTCGTTTAACCGATTAGCACTAAGTGACTAAGTCTTGGTCACTTGATTACTTGTTTGCATAGAAAGGTGTTGGAGCGGTTAGAATGTTTCTTTGAGAATTCGCTCATTCACTCATGCTTCACGAAAGGGGGCTTTATTGTTTGTCGGACACCCGCTCGAAATTTCGTTGTATCGTCACCCAGTTGGATTTCATTTCAAAAACGAAATCGGGTTAGGTACATCAAAGGTGGCCTGAGGGAGTAGCGCGTTGACCTAGGCCTCATGTAGGCCCTAACTTGATTTGATGACATCCCCCGTTCGACTCGCAGGCTGGTCTGTTTGTGACGTTACGCGTATAATCTGTTTACTTCAGCTCGACCGTTTGATCTCAGGTATATCAAAGAGGCGCTGCGCATCCCGGCTCAGCCCCCTCAGCGCACACTACTCTATTGTTCAACGGCGCCAATTGCCGATGATAATTCGATATTCGTAAACTCTGTAGAGAAGGAAAGATCGATATGATACAGAATTATACAGATCACCGAACAGACATATTAGCTTCAAACCAATCATATTATTGGAGTATGGATGGGCTGAGCTGAACAAACTGCGCCGCGCAGAAAAAACTTCGAAGGGAGAGAGAAGGACCAGTGGTGTCCTATCGTAACTTGGTCATGGAGTGAGATATATGACTGCTTTACACATCTTATACACGGGTTCACACTTTTTTTTCTTTTACGGAATGACAGAAAACAACCACCGGCCTGGCCCCTCGGGCTTCCAAAGGGTTGTAAAACGTTCTCTGGATCTCTTGTAATTTAGTTTTGGATTATTTCTCTTAACCTAATTTTTTTGACAATTGATTTGTATCTGAAAATATTGGTGATTTGGTTTTGGATATTTTTTCCAATATGTAAATGTTGAAAACCCCGGTGTACTTACTAACGAAGTTATTGTCCGATTTCGATGAAATTTGCAGGGATTGTGCGGGTTGGCGTGTAGACGGTCCCCTATGAATAACCCCCGGACTGATAGTAGCTGCTGCGCATGCACAAACGTGAATTCCTTATAACAGCCATAACTTCCACATTTGTCATCCGATTTCGATGAAATTTTCAGGAATCATGAGGATGAGGGAGTAGATGGTCCCCTATGAAAATCACGGCCCCAAATTGACAGTAGCCTCTGCGCATGCCCAATGTAAAATACTTGTAAGAGCTACAACACCTACATTGTTCATCCGAATTTGATGGAATTTTGTAGGGTTGTTCTAATCGGCGTGTAGACCGTTCCCTAAGAAAATCATTGCCTCCATACTGCGCATGTGCATACGTGAATTCCTTGTAACAGCCATAACTTTTACATTTATCATCCGATTTCGACAAAATTTTCAAAGTTTTTGCGGATTGGGGAGTAGATGGTCCCCTATGAGGGTAGTGCAAGTTACTTAGAGATTGGTGTTTTGAGAATAACTACTATGCATCGGATCGTCTATACAATCGGGTTATAGATACGAGGAAGCTATGTGCCACACCTACTTGGCAGACTTCTTCAATGTGCTAAAGAATTGGTAAGGCAAGCTTTCATACGAGACATATAAGACTCATAACACAAAAAATGTCAACAAAAAATTATTAAACACGTAATTTATTAAGTTAGAAAAACAATTGATGTCACAGCCTGGAATCGAACCCAGGTGTCCCAGACTAATGATTCTTCAGTCTAGTTACCGAATTTGTTAATCGGTCTCGCTTTCGATGCTACGTGCCAAAGTAATGACATAAAATGCTAAAAGAAGAAAAATCAAGAAGTATCAGAAAATTGGCCCAATAAGTTCAATCTTTGAACCACTTTTGAACGAGAATTGCTACCTACAACGATTAAATTTCTTCGCCGATATTTTTGTGCGAGTGTGTTGGCAGTATTGTTGACAGAAGTGCCGCTTATTTCTGCTACTCAGGAGATGAATGGTTAGGTAAATTAGCATATTTCAAAGAGCTGCCCCATTGTGAGTGAAGATGGATTCTTCGAGATTCGATGGAGCCTTTTCGCAGACATTTGTACCTCTTGTGGCCCGAAGAACTTGGCGTCCGACCTCCGATAAGCGGCCAGAAGAGGGTGCGTCCTTGACGCCAGGCCATTCTGAAGCTCTTGCTATGCGCCGTCCATCTCTGCAACAAGGGACACCTTCGAAATCGCAATGCTTTTTTTAATTGCGATATTATTGAGCGATCGCCAGCCAAGACGCATTCCGTCGATTGATTGAGGAAGGTCTTATCGTTGACGAATTATGATGCAGCCCGCGCCGTACGAAGAGGACTGAGGCATAAATGCAATTATTACCTACAGTTCATATAAGGAGCATTCGACTGACATTAGGCAAAAGTCGTTTATTACAAGGACGTTCCAAAGCTTTAATTCATTACATTGAGCAGAATTTTGTGATTTGGCAATTCTGACCCTCAAAACTAGAAAAAACCACTGAGCGAGCCTGCCTCCCCCATCCCTTCTGTCCTTGGGGGAGCTACTTTTGTACAGACTCGTGATGATCAATCCACATTGAAACAAAATATGGAAGACACGACCACACAATCAGATCTAAACTAACAGATCCACATTTTATTTCAATGAAAATCATCAGTTCATTCATAATGATACGTACCGATGTATTTTGAATAATGAACCTCTAAGAGGTCACTTTCAAGGAGTGAAAAATAGGGTTTGAAATACCCCAAACGACTCAAAAATGTCTAATATAAAATTAGGTGCTTCTTCTCAATATAAAAACGCTGCAAATTATTACACAATGGTTTATTATTTTTCTATATAGATCACTCGTCTACAAAATAACCAACCATCCAATATAAAGAGAAAGAAAAAAATCAAAAAAAAAAAATCAAAAAAATTAAAAAAAAAATCAAAATCACCAACCATTGATCGCATTTCGGTCAGCTCTAATTTGAACGGAGATTAGGCCTCTTTTGCGATTCACACTCGTGTTTTGATTTATATATATATATTTCAATATAAACCCTTAAATTTTCGTAGGGAGCGAACGGTTTGTCCTACAGAGCTCCGCGTGGTCTCAAAAAATTCTAAAAATTCTATAGAATCTTAAATTGAAGGAAAAACAATACCTTTATATCGGAATTTTTTGAGTTAGGGCGTTTTCAAAATTTCAAAATTGATTTTGGAACCCTTAGAAGTGACCTACATCAACCAAAAGCTTCGGGGCACAACTAGACCCCAAATGGAGCCTACATACCAAATTTCATCAAAATCGGTCAATGCTAAGTGGCAAAAGTGCCGCGTACGGCGTACGGCGTACGGCGCACGGCGCACAGTGGGGCCAAATGGCCAAAAAGCGGAAAAAAGTCATTATCTTTTGAACGAATTACTGTATCGTCTTGGGAATGGTTTCATTCGATTCCGAATACGAAAATACATTAGAAAAATATGTTTTCTGACGTTTAAATTTAATATTTTAGTACTAAGTCTTGAATTTTGAAAAAAATAAAGTGGAAAAGCGTGTGAAAAAAACAGAAAAGCGGTTTTACAGGCAATGGGTGTGTGTTATTTTGTTTTTTTCTTCGTTTCAGAGGTTATAGGATACGATAAAGATGATTGAATAGAGGTTTCTTTATGTATGTATGTAAATATATATATGTAAATATATATGTGTAAATATATATTTATATATTTAATTTTGACAACATTTTGAGTCATAAAAACCTCTGAAAATTGGATAGTAAGCGATCTAATATTGGAACGAATCCAAATTAAACGTTTTCTAAATCCGAATAAGAGATTTTCAACGATGACATGTTCTCGGTATGTCACGACAGTACGAACTGACCACACTACTGCGAATGACAATCCGAAGAACCTGGTTTGTTCAAACAGAACCTCGTTGACTCTTAGCAGAGATAGTTTACGAAAACGTCGCTACTTACATCATTTTGTTTTCCAATAGAAAATTTCTGCCAAATGGGTGTGGCACATAGCATCCCAGTATCCATAACCCGATTGTATAGATGATCCGACCATTGTAGCCTTAACATGACTCCCTTACTCTGTGATTGTAGCTAACAGCCCACATAGGAGACATTCTACATGTCAACATTCACAATCCCTGGAAGTTTTATCGATTTCGAGAGGAAAATGTAGAAGTTACAGCCCTTAGAAGGGTTTTACTCTGAAGCTGCGGTGACGGCAGAGACGGCGTTCTTGGTGTACCTTTTATCACATTTCAACCCACTACATCTAAATTCGGTGAAATACGGCTATGAAATTTTCACAGATTCTTGATAATGGTCAGATTTTCAAGAAAAAAAATGAGCCAAACCGAAGGAAGGCGAAGCTCGGTTTTTCCACTCCTCTAAAGTTGTATTTCGCTATAAAAACCCAAATCTGGAGCTAATGTTCAAGCTAAAATGTTATGAAAAAATAATTAGTATTTTTTAGAGATACTACATATATATATCTAACATTATATAATTTTATTTAAATTTTTTGAAACACGTAGAACGTGTTAGGAAATTTTCAAATTCCACTCTCAAAGTGCTTAAAATCTCGAAATATCAGGTTTGAGCCCCCATTTAGCAGTGAAAACTATTTTTAAACATTGAAGGTCCTTCACATCCTGATTCTACAGGTAATAGACTTTGAGGAAACCACATTACATTTCTTTTTAGTCACTTTGCAAAAATGGAGTTTTTTCCACTCCGGCCCCACTGTGCGGCGTACGGCGTACGGCGGACGGACGGCCAAATTTTTATTCGATTTTTGGATTCTACGTACCTTGAAACGTAAACCATCAAATTTTGAGGGGGTGTTAAAATTTTTTTTTCCTTGGTCGATTCCAAAGGTTCATTATTGAAAATAATAAACCAAAAATAGAACCGTATTTTTTGCATTTTGATGCCCTAGTGAACTTCCGAGATGGCAAAAAACGCTGCAAATTATTATACAACGGTTTATTATTTTTATATAGATCACTCGTCTACAAAATCACCAACCATCAAATATGAAGAAAAAAAATCAAAAAAAAATTTTTTTAAATAAAAAAAAATCAAAATCACCAACCATCGATTGCATTTTGGTCAGCTAAAATTTGAACGGAGATTAGGCCTCTTTTGCGACTCACACTCGTGTTTTGATTTATATATATATTTCAATATAAACCCTTAAATTTTCGTAGGAAGCGAACGGTTTGTCCTACAGAGCTCCGCGTGGTCTCAAAAAATTCTAAAAATTCCATAGAATCTTAAATTGAAGGAAAAACAATACCTTTATATCAAAATTTTTCGAGTTAGGGCGTTTTCAAAATTTTAAAATTGATTTTGGAACCCTTAGGAGTGACCTACATCAACCAAAAGCTTCGGGGCACAACTAGACCCCAAATGGAGCCTACATACCGAATTTCATCAAAATCGGTCAATGCTAAGTGGCAAAAGTGCCGAGTACGGCGTACGGCGTACGGCGGACGGACGGCCAAATTTTTATTCGATTTTTGGATTCTACGTACCTTGAAACGTAAACCATCAAATTTTGAGGGGGTGTTAAAAATTTCTTTTTCTTGGTCGATTCCAAAGGTTCATTATTGAAAATAATAAACCAAAACGGTAAAAAGTCGTAAGATTAATTTCTGAAAGAATACTTGTATTCAATATTGGTTTTTCCACCTTTTCGACATGTTGAACCCAGGCCAATATAAACAGTGGAAGCTCAACCGTTTTCAAGAAATCGACGATTTCGGGTGCGAAAGTACAAATTAATCAGCGTGACTCAAAAAGTGGGTGGAAGTTTCCACCCGCGGTGGAACAGTTCCACTAATGTAACGTTTTCAGAATAGCTGGTCCAAGGCTAAAGCAAGTTCCATGCTGAAATATTGAAAAATAAAATACACTTTTGATGTGAGGGGGCTTTGTTTAGAGGGAAATAGTTACTATTTCCCTCTAAACAATAGAAGGGAAATAGTTACTATTTCTCTCTAAACAAAGCCCCCTCACATCAAAAGTGTATTTTATTTTTCAATATTTCAGCATGGAACTTGCTTTAGCCTTGGACCAACTATTCTGAAAACGTTACATTAGTGTGGAACGCGAGGCTGTCACGAAATTTCACAGGAAGACTCTCTGATTCTGTAGTATTCGAATGAGAAACTATCCGCTCCTATGGAGACCCACCCAACGAAGCTGAATTTTTTTTTTCATAGAGAGACTTTTCGAGGCTGTAGAGTTCGAATGACAAACTACATTCCTCACTGATCAGATGAGTGAGCGAAATTCGAATCTTTTCCATTGATGTATCTATTCATTACAAAATCTGGTTTCAAGTGGAAACTTCTGTCTCACAAATAGGGCAGAAGTTACCAAAGCAATATCTTGGGAAATTTTGGCATATCAATTTGAACTTTTGGCTGATTAATTTGAGCTTTTCCAATTTTGAACTTTTGGCATACCAATTTAAACTCTTTCGCAAATCCCTTACGCATTGACAACTACTAATTTTCCACTGCCAAAAAATTCAAAGATTTCATTTTAAAGTTCATTAAATCTTTTTCTCTCTAAAAATATCTTGGGAAAACATTCCATTCATACCCCAGATCATTTAATTAACATCCATTTTTTACTGGAGGTAGGGGAGTTAGATTTGACCTAGAGCGAATTTGCTGAAGGATAAAATATTCTGGAAGGCAGGGAGAGCAGAGAAAAACCCTCCCCTCCCACCCTAATACTTCTTTCACGCAGCGACATGTTTGAAAACGCTGCAAATTATTACACAATGGTTTATTATTTTCTATATAGATCACTCGTCTACAAAATCACCAACCATCCAATATGAGAAGAAGAAAAGAAAAAAAAAAAAAAAAAAACTCAAAATCACCAACCATCGATTGCATTTCGGTCAGCTCTAATTTGAACGGAGATTAGGCCTCTTTTGCGATTCACACTCGTGTTTTGATTTATAAAATATATATATATATATATATATATATATATATATATATAGGTAGGTACTAGCTTTAGCATAGAGCGTTGCTGAGTTTTTGTTGAGGTTCGGTCAGGTGAATAAAAGGCGGTTTTCCCAAGCTTTCGATGGTTTATTCCATCATCTTCAGGGGTTCTACAGACAAAATTTTATGGAATTGTATTACAGATGTTTCATAAAAAACACGATATTCTAGATTAAAATTATGACTATTGAAAAAAGAGTATTAATAAGGACTTACATGAGTTGGTAGACGTAGAAATTTCACAAGTAGGTAAGTGACAAACATGTTTGAGATCTAGCTTTCAACTGAGGTATCGAAACCAGGGGGTTCTATGGGTATGAAGGTGTCTTGAGGGTAGGTGGGAGAGTGCCAGGTAAGTCGGTAGGTATCTATTGTTTAGGTAAGGGTGGTTTGCCTGAAGGGGTTGGAATTCGGTGGTTGTTTGATCTTTTGTGGATTAAGTTACCGTAGCATTTACTGAGGTTTTTGACGTCGGTTCGTTTGTTAACAGTCTTATGATTATTTCGTTCTATTGTTATCATTTCTTTAATTTCACTTTTAAACCAATTTTGTTCATAGTCTATTATTTTGGTGTCGTCAAATTTGAAGGAGTGGCCAAGACGGGCGTGGGTAGTCAATGCTGTAGGATCTGGTTGGTTTGGTTGTTTTTTCATTACGTCAATGCTGTGTTTATGGGCATATATTCGGGTTTTGAGATGGGAAATGGTATGGCCAAAGTAGGATTTTTCACATTCACAAGGGATTTCATAAACTAAGTGGGATTTCATTTCTTTTGGAACAGGGTCTTTTACTTGGGAAAATATTTTGCTAATTGGTTTTTGTTTTTTGTATGCAAATGCTTTTTCTTTATTATTTTCAGTTAGGATTTTGTTCAAATTTTCAGATAAATTGTTGACGTATGGGAGGGAGAAATATATGGGCTTTGGAGGATTGTTTTGGGATTTAGTTTTCTGGTTAGTTTTATTTTGTTTCAGGAGTCTGCAAATCAATTTGTGGGGGTATCCGTTTAGAAGGAGAAGGTCTACGATCCGATTTTCGCATTCCTTTTGGTGTTGGGGGGAACTAAGTTTTCTGGCTCTATCAATGATGTTGAGGGCAAAATTCGTTTTTTGGTGGTATGGTGAATAACTGTGGTAGTTAATGAATCTACCCTTATGTTGGGGTTTCTGATACCATTTTGTGGTGATGGATCCATTTGAATTTCTGATGACTAGGAGATCTAAAAATGGGATTGAGTTTTGACTGTTTTCTCTCTCATAGGTGAATTGTAATCTGGTGAGTTGTAACCTCAACAAAAACTCAGCAACGCTCTATGCTAAAGCTAGTACCTACCTGTATATCAACGGTCGATAACCCCACCACCAACTATATATATATATATATATATCAATATAAACACTTAAATTTTCGTAGTGAGCGAACGGTTTGTCCTACAGAGCTCCGCGTGGTCTCAAAAAATTCTAAAAATTCTATAGAATCTTAAATTGAAGGAAAAACAATACCTTTATATCGAAATTTTTTGAGTTAGAGCGTTTTCAAAATTTCAAAATTGATTTTGGAACCCTTAGGAGTGACCTACATCAACCAAAAGCTTCGGGGCACAACTAGACCCCAATTGGAGCCTACATACCAAATTTTCATCAAAATCGGTCAATGCTAAGTGGCAAAAGTGCCGCGTACGGCGTACGGCGAACGGCGTACGGCGTACGGCGGACGGACGGCCAAATTTTTATTCGATTTTTGGATTCTACGTACCTTGAAACGTAAACCATCAAATTTTGAGGGGGTGTTAAAATTTTTTTTTTCTTGGTCGATTCCAAAGGTTCATTATTGAAAATAATAAACCGAAATCGAGAGTTAACTTTGATTACCGAAAGATCCATAACTGAATCATGATTTTGCTTCCGAATCTACCAAGGCAGCGGAATGACTGTTTTCACTTTTCAAAGTTGAAAAACTTAACAAAATCGAAAATTTCAACAAAATCAAAATTTCCACACATTTCACGTTTCAGACCTTCGTGAACAATTTTGGTTCCGAGTCTATCTGTCTGTCATGAAATATTTTTTCCGGCAATTTAAGATTCTATAGCATTTTTAAAATTTGAGACCACCCGGAGCTCTGTAGAACAAACCGTTCGCTCTCTACGAGAATTTAAGGTTTGGATGTACGATAAATCAGAAACACGAGTGTGAATCGCTAAAGAGGCCTAATCTCCGTTCAAATTATAGCTGATCGAAATACGATCGATGTTTTTCTTCATGTTGGATGGTTGGTGGCTTTGCAGACGAGTGATCTATAGAAAAATAATAAACCATTGTGTAATAATTTGCAGCTTTTTTTTATTGATTTCATTTTACCGCATTTACAGCCAAAAAAGTCACTTTATGGGGAGGAAATCATCAATTTTTCGTGGATTCTTTTTCGAGTATCGTTTCTTCACAAATTATTTTTTCTCTGACGCAATTTTATAAATTGTACAGTTTTTTTATACTTCATTCTGATTGATTCATTACCCTTCATAAGAAAATCGATGATTTCCTCCATAAAAGTGACTTTTTGGCTGTAAGTGCTGTAAAATGAAATCAAATCAAGAAAGGGATGTCACCACGCGATCCAGCGTAAAAAAACAGTGCTAAGTGATGTGCCACACTTGAGGTCTACTTTCATCTCAATTTTTGCACAATCCCTGGGTTGCGTATCTTTGAGTTGGGCGCATTAAAAAAAAAAAGAAGTTCATAGAATATACGTAGAATCCGAATCTGCAATAAAAATTGGGGGTTGCCATTTGAAGAAACGAAGTTGGTCTTGGTTGCGCATGGTTACGCAGCGCAATTTTGTCATTTTTGAATTCTACGCAAAACATTATGAAGAATAGCTTTGTTCCGATTTTTTTCGTTCACAATTAGAGAAAATAAGTGGGGGGCGCGTTGTTGCTTGGAAACCCTGTATATTAGTAATTAAATTGTTATAATTGACTAGGAAACCCGGACTTTCAGCCGCGCCTTGACCACTGTGAGGCCTCAAAATTATCAATATCAATGAAATTCGAATTTGCTCATTTTTGAGGCATATTTTACTCAATAGGTTTGGGCTGTCTCGTACATTTTCCCCTTGGATATATTTTCCATGAAAGTAGTTCAGCCAACAATTTTGTTCATGAAAAAATCATTTTTGAGCCACCGTGAGATGTTCTCATTGTCTTCACGAGTGTAAATATCTCAAAAGTAGGTCCCTTTCGTAATTCCCAGTTCCGGGACATCTTTTGCGACACCAGCGACGAGCGGAAAAAGTATGACGGAGACAAAATAATCTCGAGCGCATTCCACGATCTTTCAACACGATTTGTTTGTCGCGAGGTTACGTAAAGAACGTGTATTAAAACGACTGTTCATCTGAATAACCGAGGGATCAAAACCTGACGGTGAGAAAAATAAAAGACGGCTTCCTCGTAGCTGAATTTTTACACACATTTTTTACCATTGAATTGCCTGTCTTGGACCCTCCATCCACAGATTCCTGATGGGGCAATATCAGTACCAGTGAGGACTCTGGAATATAAGTTCATACCTTTTTATTTCTGCTTGAAATGCATATTCTCTGCATATCTTCGATTTAATGTGGACGAGAACCGAATGAACAGCACGAGTCTTTGATTAAATTTATATAGCATTTCCAAGTCAAATCCAACCTTTTCCAACTCAAATTCAACCTTTTCCAAAACAAATTCAACCTTTTTTGCCATTATTAGGGAAATTGCGAAAAATACCCACAAGCCCTAAATGTAGAACCAAATGCTTGCGTCTGTAATTGGAGACTGGGCTGAAAACAATACTCCAAACGCAGTACCTATACATAAAACAAAATCATGTTTTATTAAAAGAGAAATCAACAAAAAACATAATTTTAAAATAATCGATATTTTTTTGAAAGAAAAACTGTTATCACTTCTTTACATAATTACTATTTTTAAAGTCCTAAAATTAAAATTCTTACTTGTAAAAAGTCAATCTTTGATTTTATTAACTTGAAAAAAAAAGTACAGGTAGGAACTTTTGTGAAATACGAGTAGGTGCCTACTTGTAATAAATTGACAAAAAAATTTACATCAGAGGAGAGGCTGTCCAACTGACGCTTGAGGGAGTTGAATTTGACATGGAAATGCTTCAAGTTGATTTCATTTTAACTAAAACATGATATTGTTTAATGTATAAATACCCACCTACTGCGTTTGGAATATTGTTTTCAGCCCAGTCCCCAATCACAGACAAGCATTTGGTACTACATTTAGGGCTTGTGCGTATTTTTGGTAATTTCCCTAATTATGGTGAAAAGGTAGAATCTGTTTTAGAAAAGGTTGAATTTGGCGTTGGAAAATGTTGAATTTGAGTGAGAAACGGTTAAATTTGAGTTGGAAAAGGTTGAATTTGAGTTGGAAAAGGTTGAATGGGGTGTGCACCTGGGTCGGAAAAACTGTTTATTCCTATTTTTAATTTAAACTAGACCTCATTCTGAGAATTTTGACACTAACCGCGACTTTCTAGCGTGTGTAAATCTTTTCCTATGAATTTTTAAAGTTTCGACCGTTTATGACGTCACAGTGGGCTGGGGGGTTCCGCCCAGGCGAGAGGGGCGCGTGACGTCATAAACGGTCGAAACTTTGAAAAATCATAGGAACAGATCTACTCACGCTAGAAGGTCGCGGTTGGTGCCAAAATTCTCAGGATGAGTAGCCTACTTTCGATTAAAAATCTAAAAAAAATCAAGGCGCACCCCCCCATTGAGTTGGAAAATGTTGAATTTGAGTTGTAAAATGTTTGAATTGAGTTGGAAAAGGTTGAATTTGAGTTGGAAAAGGTTGAATTGAGTTGGAAAAGGTTGAATTTGAGTTGGAAAAGGTTAAATTTGAGTTGGAAAAGGTTGAATTTGAGTGATAAACGGTTAATAATTTGAGTTGGAAAAGGATGAATTTGAGTTGGAAAAGGTTGAATTGAGTTTGGAAAATGTTGAATTTGAGTTGTAAAATGTTGAATTGAGTTGGAAAAGGTTGAATTTGAGTTGGAAAAGGTTTGAATTGAGTTGGAAAAGGTTGAATTTGAGTTTGAAAAGGTTGAATTTGAGTTGGAAATCGTTGAATTTGAGTTGGAATTTGAGTTGAATTTGGTTGGTCTCAAAAAATTGAAGGAAAAACAATACCTTTATATCAACATTTTTTTAGTTAGGGCGTTTTCAAAATTTCAAAATTCATTTT
Organism: Apolygus lucorum; assembly: GCA_009739505.2. Taxonomy (NCBI): domain Eukaryota; kingdom Metazoa; phylum Arthropoda; class Insecta; order Hemiptera; family Miridae; genus Apolygus; species Apolygus lucorum. Next base: position 5,675,440 of record CM019178.2, on the reverse strand, counting down.
TGAACCCTTAGAAGTGACCTACATCAACTAAAATCTTCGGGGCACAACTAGACCCCAAATGGAGCCTACATACCAAATTTCATCAAAATCGCTCATTGCTAAGTGGGGAAAGTGCTACGGCGTATACCTTGAAACGTAAACCATCAAATTTTGAGAGGGTGTTAAGAAATTTTTTCTTGGTCGATTCCAAAGGTTCATTATTGAAAATAATAAACCAAAATGAAAAAAAAACCAAAATGAGATTTTTCCGGACTTACGCCCATTAAAAAAAAACGATTTATTTGCATCGAGAGTTTTTGAGCTAGGGTGTTTTGAAAATTTCAGCCCTTATTTTTCACCACTTAGAAGTGACTGAACACAATTAAGGGCACAACTAGACCCCAAATGGAGCCTACATACCAAATTTCATCAAAATCGGTCCATGTTAACTAAGGATAGTGCTGCGTATGGCGGACGGACGGCGAAATTTGTATTCGATTTTCGGATTTTACGTACCTTGAAACATTAACCAACAAATTTTTAGGAGGGGGGGTTACAATATTTTTTCTTGGTCGATTTTTTGGTTGATTTTTTTTTCTGTCCCTAATTTTTAAATTTCAATTTAAATCTAGTTATTCTGGTGACACCTTGAGACAACTGTGGAATTTCTAAGATGTTTTCGGTGACACCAGTGACACCATGGTCCAATTAGAATATTAACGTAATAATGACGCAAGACACGTTCTGATTTACAATGAATGCGTATAGAAAGGAGAACAATTTTTTCCATTATTAAAAATTAGATTTCGAGAGAACAGGAAAAATGATGACCATTTTAGCAGAAGGTTTACGAGAGAAACGTGCAGGTTAGAATGAGATTCTTCTGTTCAATAAAACCATAAGAGGAGATCGACGAGGGCGAGGGCACATCGTACACCGTAGATATTGAAGTGATTGAAAACCGCAAAACTCACCCGTAAAACCCAGAGGAGACAGGAGGAGAAGCTATGTTGGAAGCAACCCCGGCGATGTTTTACGATCGGAAGCAATCTAGAGAAAGTACTACAAGAGTGGTAGAAACGCGAAGGGGAAGGGGGCGGGCGAGGCGGAGTGGGGGGAGGAGGCGGGGCGTCTCCATTCATAAACTCAAATATACAATTCAGTAGCGGAGCCAACGTGCGTAATCCGTGGAATCACTTCACCTTATTCAACCCCCTTTCCTGCGTCCGCCGCCCCTCGCCGTCACTTTCACCTCCCGCCCGCCCCCTCGGAGTCCGCCAGGGTAGCCGTCAACGAAAACATTTCCGTTTCCCGAACAGAAACGGAAATTCTGTATTTCAGCGAATTATCTGGTCGTAACACCCAAATGCTCCAAAAAACAAAATTTTCAGGAAAATCTTCAAAGAAAACGTTCTCAACACCTCCGAATAAAAACCCCGAAATCACACACTTCAAAATCCATTACTTAGGACGTCCTTATCTAGCGATTCATCTGGTTTTAACACCTAAACACAACAATTTTGGTTTTGACACACAAAAACGGAAATTTGAGGAAAATCTTCACTTTCTTACAACCTCCGAATAAAAACCCCGAAATCATACATTGCTAAATCCGTTACTTAGGACGTCCTTATCTAGCGATTCATCTGGTTCTAACACCTAAACTCAACAATTTTGGTTTTGACACACAAAAAACGGAAATTTGAGGAAAATCTTCACTTTTTTACAACCTCCGAATAAAAACCCCGAAATCAAACACTTCTAAATCCGTTACTTAGGACGTCCTTATCTAGTGATTCATTTGGTTTAAAATTCACAAGGGCTCCAAAAAATGACAACTTTAGGAAAATCTTTAATCGGTATGATCTCAACTTCTGAATTACATCCAATCGGAAACGGGAATTAAGTTTTATACGGCATTCTTAAAACCGTAAGGACGTCCTAATATTATCTTGCAATTAATCTGGTGTACAATACAATAGAACTCAAACAAATATGGAAATTTGTTGGAAATGACTGAAGAAAATATTTATAACATGTCTTCAGTACAGTAAGGACGTTCTCAAGCCATTTTTCTGTTTTCGAACACCTAAGTTCTAAAAAAAAGGAAATGTGAGGGAAAACTTCAATGGTTGCTATCTCGAACTGCTAAATCACCTCGTTCAAGAAACGGAAATTTGAGGGAAGTCTTTTAAAGGCACTAAGAAAACGGAAATTTCGTTACTTGGGACGTCCTCAAGTACACCTACCTCCATTAAAACACCCGAATAACACTTCTATGTCTGATATTTAAGTCATCCTCAGTTGTAATGGGACGTCCTCGTGCAAATAATCTAGTTTTTGAGATCCAGAGACTAAAAATACACAAAAATATATCATGGGTAATTTATAAGAACATTCACCTCTGTACAGAAACGGAAATTCCCTTTGTAGGACGTCTTCAGTTCATCACGCAAGCCTTGTAGCAATTAATCTGGCTTTTGATATCCTAGGACTGTAATACCTCCAAAAAGGACAGAAATTCCATTTTTTCTTAATACTCCAAAATTTGAGGGAAGTTTTTTAAAGGCACAAAGAAAACGGAAATTTCTTTACTTAGGACGTCCTCAAGTACACCCGAGTAACACTTCTATTTCCGATATTTATGTCATCCTCAGTTGTAATGGGACGCCCTCGTGCAGTTAATCTAGTTTTTGAGATCCAGAGATTCAAAATACACAAAAATTCACCATGGGTATCTTATAATAACATTCTCCTACATACAGTACTAATATTCCCTTTCGTAGGACGTCTTCAGTTCATCACGCAAGTCTTGTAGCAATTAATCTAGTTTTTAATACCCCAGGACTATAATACCTCCATAAAGAACGGAAATTCAATTTTTTTCTTAATACTCTAAAATTTGAGGGAAGTGTTTTAAAGGCACTAAGAAAACGGAAATTTTTTTACTTTCAAATTTTTTTACTTTCAAATTTTCGTTACTTAGGACGTCCTCAAGTACACCCGAGTAACACTTCTATTTTTGATATTTATGTCATCCACAGTTGTAATGGGACGTCCTCGTGCAAATATTCTAGATTTTGAGATCCAGGCACTCCAAAATACACAAAAATTGATGGAAAAGGGAGAATTCTGAAACATTCGCCTCCATACAGAAACGGATATTCCCTTTCGTAGGACGTCTTCAGATCATCACGGGACTATTTACGCAATTAATCTGGTATTTGATACCCCAGGACTGTAATTCCTCCATAAAGAACAAAAATTCAGTTTTTTTCTTAATACTCCGAAATTTGAGGAAAATCTTTGAAAAGCACAAACTTTAAAATAATAAAAATTGTCGTCCCACGTCAACCCGAATTGAAGTGGATCAAAAATACCCAAATAACACATTTATGTCACCCTCAGTCGTAATGGGACGTCCTCGTGCAAATAATCTAGTTTTTGAGATCCAGGGACTCCAAAATACACAAAAATTAATGGAAAAGGGGGAATTCTGAAACATTCTTCTCCGTACATAAACGGAGATTCCTCTCGTAGGACGTCTTCAGTTCATCACGGAAATCTTCTCGCAAATAATCTCGTTTTTATATACTCCCGAACTACAAAACCTCCAAAAGAGTCCAAAATGCAGTTTTAATACATTTTTAATAGTCAAAATATGAGGGAAGTCTTTGGAAGGGCATTTTGCATAATAAATATCATTTTTTGAGATATTTTGAATTAAATTCCTTTTTGTTAATGTGTACAATTGCCAATGGAGCGCCTATTTTTCGTTTTGAAACTTGAAAAAACGTTCAATTATGGACTTTTTCAGACGATTTGGAAAATAAAAGGCTGCAATTTTTGCATTTTGTTTACAAAATAGTCAAAGTTTGGAGTCTGTTGGATCGCGTTCAGGATATCGTGATGACACGCGATGGGGCTCACAGACAACCAGTAATACTTCACTTGCACAATAAATACCACCCAATTTAACACAATTTCATCTCAACAACTTAAAAGGGGAAACAAACAGGAGCCGCATGAAAGAGGATAAAGAAAGCGAAAGCTAGAGGCTAGAGATGAAGAATATTTTCATAAATTTAGTTGTAATAAAATTATTATTTATGTACCTATGAACCTGTAATGTTGTTATCTATAATCTATAATCTGATCCCTGCAATGTTACCTATGAAATACGGAATTTTCGTATTGGTCGTGTGGCAGCCCTGCACGAGCCCTTCAGCATCCTCCACAGTTCGATATTTCACCCAATCACACCTAAAATCGACGTTTTCCCCGAATAACAAAGTCAAATTTAAGTGCAAAAATGTCAAAAATTACACCAATTTACAGCACAAATGGGAATTTCTCCTCTGGGATGCATAATCAATCCATTTTGGAAAATCTATTCCGACAAAATTCACTCAAAATCGAGAAATAAATGAACGACGCGGTGTTGTTTTCTGGTGTCAACAAGGCGATCGATGTCGAAATTTACCCGTCGAAAACTGGGTCAATGTTCACCGACGCAACGAAGTTTGACTAGTCAATGAACATTTTAGAACAGATCTTAAGGTAAAAAGGTGTTTTTTGAGGTAAAGCGAGTTTCCCGGGTGGGGAGGTCCTCGAGAGCTTCCTAGCTGCTGACAGAACGGGATTTTCTCACAATGTTCCTGTAAATCGACACCGAAAAACGTACCAGTACTTGGCACACCGAAATACACCACAAATGACCAAAATTTCAGTCGAGGTTTGATAAAATCACTAGTAAAGTGTGTTGTGATTTGAATTTGTTGGTTCCAACATTTCGGGAGACATTTGTTTACATGAACGGTGCTTTACCTACTTTCAAATTGTTGAAAAGTTGTTGAAATTGTTTCTAGAAACAACGCCAATTGACAAAGTTGTGTCATCGAAAGTAGCAATGGGCTGTTTTTATCAAATTAGTTTGTAAATTGTAGTGTTTTGTTGAGAAATTTTGTTGAATTTGATAAAAAGCTGCATTGTACATGATTATATGTAATTATAACTCCTCAAACACCCCCCCCCCCCTAAAACATTGCAAGCTACTTTGAAGTAACATTCATAGATTTACAGCATCCCGTCAAATTACAGATTTCTCGACAAATTTGAGGGTTTTGATTTCAAATTGAAGAATGACGGGGTAGCGAGAACCATAATAAACAGCGACTTATCGAAGTTTTGATGGAAAAAAGCTACATTAAACACGATTATACGGTATTCTATCACCTCTGAACACCCCCCACCCCATCAAAACGTCAAATTACAGATTTCTCGACAAATTCGAGGGTTTTGATTTCAAATTGATGAATGACGGGGTGGCGAAAACACAAATAAACAGCAATTTATCAAAGTTTTGATTGCAAAAACGAACATTAAACATGATTATATGGCATTCTAACAACTCTGAACACCCCCCCCCCTCCGCCCATCTGAACAAAGACTAGATAAACATTAAAAAAACATTCATGTTATGAAGTTACTTTCATAGTTTTACAGCTTCTCATAAACTTACACATTTTTCGACAATTTCTAGGGTTTTGATTTCAAATTGAAGAATGACAGGGTGGCGAAAACCGAAATAAATAGCAACTTATCTAAGCTTTGATGGAAAAAAGCTGCAACCCCCCCCCCCCCCCATCTACTAGGTACTAGATAAACATTGAAAAAAACATTCACATTTTGATGTAACATCCATAGTTTTATTCCATCCCGTAAAATTACAGATTTCTCAACAAATTCGAGGGATTTTATTTCAAATTGAAGAATGACGGGGTGGCGAAAACCGAAATAAACAGCAACTTATCGAAATTTTGATGAAAAAAAGCTACATTAAACACGATTATACGGAATCCTAACACCTCTGAACACCCCCCCCCCCCCCCCATCAGAACAACGATTTGATAAACATTGGAAAAATTCATAGTTTTACAACATCCCATCAACTCACACATTTTTCGACAAATTCGAGGGTTTTGATTTCAAATTGAAGAATGACGGGGTGGCGAAAACCATAATAAACAGCAACTTATCAGAGTTTCGATTGCAAAAACGAACATTAAACACGATTATATGGAAATCTTCACTTCTGAACACCCCCTCAGGACGTCAAATTACAGATTTCTCGACAAATTCGAGGGTTTAGATATCAAATTGAAGAATGACGGGATAACGATAAACACAAATAAACAGCAACTTATCAAAGTTTTGATTGCAAAAACGAACATTAAACATGATTGTATGGAATTCTTCACTTCTGAACACCCCCTCAGGACGTCAAATTACAGATTTCTCGACAAATTCGAGGGTTTTGATATCAAATTGAAGAATGACGGGGTGGCGAGAACCATAATAAACAGCAACTTATCAAAGTTTCGATTGATAAAAGCTACATTAAACACGATTATAAGGAATTCTTCCACCTCTGAACACCCCACCTCCCCCTCCCCCGAATCAGAAAAACGACTAGATAAACATTGACAAAACATGAACAACCATGTTTCCAAATAACATTCATAGTTCTACAGCATCCAACAGTAAACAGATTTCTCAACAAATCCGAGAGTTTTGATTTCCAATTGAAGAATGACGGGGTGGAGAAAACCAAAATAAACAGCAACTGTAAGATATCATTCGTAAATAACAAATGTTTATCAAATTCGACGTTATACAGAACAATTTTGGACGTTTTAATTTAAAATTTTCAGATTTAAAATTTCGGGATGACAAAAATGCCGAAAATACAGGAATAAATGTCGTATTATCATAGTAAACAGCATCTTAACAACAAATTTCATGTAATGCATAACAAATTTGGAGTTTTTGATTTTAAATGTTGTTCAATTTATGATGATATTTAAATGTTTGAAGTAATCATAACTTTGAGGCACACAAATTAACAAAAATGACAGTAAAAATGAATGGTTTGTATGAAAAATTTGTTTGGGTGGTAAAAAGGGATGAAAAATTGGTGTTTATTTTCATGAAGAGAAAAGGATGGAAAATACAAATTGAATTAGGAAACGTGATCCAATTAGGTGTTCTTTTTAGATTGAATGGGGTTTTGGGTGAGAATTGGGGTGAACGAGGAAGATTGAAGACATTTTTGGGGGATTTTGATGAATTTGGATGCGGAAAATTTCGATGGGGGCAAATTTGGGCGTGTTTTTTGGGAGGGTCTCGTCTGGAGTGAAAACACCGGTGAGGAACGTGCCGAAAAACTGGTGCATCTTACCTGGTCATGAGTTCGGCAGTATCTCGGAAGGTAGACGGGGAGAGGAAAAAAAAATACGAAGATTTCACAACGGAGGAGGCGACGGACTCATGTGTCGACTACTGGGGGCCCGCGAGAAGTGAAGCAGTCAATATGGGGAGAGAGACTGAGCGGAGCGGGCGCGCGACGCCAGCGCGCTCTCTCACCTTCACTGATCAATAGTCCGCCAAACTCCAAGGCTTCCCCCCTCCCCCCCTTCGGCACCCCCCCTCTCCGGTCCCCGCATTGATCCAAACTTTTCTTACCCCCCTTCCCCTTCTGACCCCCCTGAAACCCCCCGCAAACGCGTTGGACGAAAAAAAAATTTGAACAGCCACCCAATAAAATTCAGGAAACTTGAAATCACAACACTATCGCTCTTCAAATTCTAAAAATTACACAACAAACTCAGGTTTTTAAATTCAAAATTTTAGAGTGGCAGCATTCTAGCATAGTTCACTAAAGTTGTATTTCTGTAAACTTCCACAATAGATTTTATTAGGTACCGAATTTTCAAAAAAGCTATTAAGTACACTTACTCAACATTTTTGACATGGAAAATTTTGAAACTAATTTTCAATTAAATCCGTTTTTGAACTTCTTAAAACGGTTCTTAAAATATGCCCTTTTGCATGAATGCATATTGCTTCCGAGTCTACCAAGGTAGCGGAAGCTTTGTTTTCACTTTTCAAGGACGAAAAAAAAAAAGTTCTCCAAAATCAAAATTTCCACTCGCGTTTTGCGTTTTAGACCTTTCTGAACAATTTTGGTTCCGTGTCTGTCTGTCTGTCTGTCTGTCTGTCTGTCTGTCTGTCTGTCTGTCTGTCTGTGTGTCTGTCTGTCTGTCATGAATTCCTTGTAACGCGCATAACTATACGAAGTTATTGTCCGATTTCTATGAAATTTTCAGGGATTGTGCGGGTTGGTGTGCAGACGGTCCCCTATGAAAATCATCATCCCCGGATTGATAGAAGCGACTGCGCATGCGCAAACGTGAATTCCTTGTAACGGCCATAACTTCTACATTTTTCATCCGATTTCAATGAAATTTTCAGGGATGTTACAGACTAGTATTTAAATAGTCCCCTATGAAAATTATCACCTTCGGACAGATAGTAGCCACTGCGCATGCGCAAACTTGAATTTTCTTGAAACGTCCACAACTTCTACATTTTTCACCCGATTTCAATGAAATTTTCAGGGATTATGTGGATTAGGTTGTAGATGGTCCCCTATGAAAATCATCATCCCCGGACTGATAGAAGCGACTGCGCATGCGCAAACGTAAATTCCTTTTAACAGCCGTAACTTCAACTGTCCCCCAGGGGTCGCGGGTTCGAATCCCAGCCGAGGCTAAGTATTTTTTTGATCCAATCACATACATCTACTCACTTTATTTTTCGTCCGAATTTGATGAAATTTTCTAGGATTGTCCAGATTAGCGTGTAGATGGTCCTCTATGAGGGTAGTGAAAGGTACTTAGAGATTGGTGTTTTGAGATTAACTACTATGCATCTGATCATCTATATAATCGGGTTATGGATACGAGGAAGCTATGTGCCACACCCACTTGGCAGACGTTTTTTTTATTAATTTAATACGCTAGATTAACATAAGGGCGTGATTTTTACCCGACATTTCCCTTTATGTGTACCAATATAACTTGTGTTCTAACATCTTTGAACTACCGCTCATTTTTGAGGGGAATAAACAAAAAAATCATAAATTTTGGGAACTTAGTGACATTTATTACTGGAAGATATGAAGAAAATAAATACTGAGCAGGGGCGTTGGGTGACATTCGAAAGTGGTGAGGCACCAAACCAGAAAATACAAAAACTTGATCCTAGTATCACACAATGTGTGATATTGTATGTGTGATGTAGTATGTCATACTACCTACTTTTGCGACAGAGGGCCCACTGAGGAACAGTAACACCTCAACTCCTTTCCAGTAATTAAAATATTCGGAGAACAATTTTAATTTTTTTTTAACGCTACAAATTATTTCACAATGGTTTTTTATTTTTCTATATTGATCACTCGTCTGCAAAGCAACCAACCATCCAACATGAAGAAAAACATCGATCGCATTTCAGTCAGCTAAAATTAGAACGGAGATTAGGCCTCTTTTGCGATTCAAACTCGTGTTTCTGAATTATCGTACGTCCAACCCTTAAATTCTCGTAGGGAGCGAACGGTTTGTCCTCCAGAGCTCCGCGTGGTCTCAAAAAATTTTAAAAATTCTACAGAATCTTAAATTGAAGGCAAAACAATACCTTTATATCAAAATTTTTTGAGTTAGGGCGTTTTCAAATTTTCAAAATTCATTTTGGTACCCTTAGAACTGACCTACATCAACCAAAATCTTCGGGGCACAACTAGACCCCAAATGGAGCCTACTTACCAAATTTCATCAAAATCGGTCAATGCTAAGTGGGGAAAGTGCCGCGTACGGCGGACGGACGGCCAAATTTTTATTCGATTTTTGGATTCTACGTACCTTGAAACGTGAACTATCAATTTTTGAGAGGGGATTAAACATTTTTTTTCCTGGTCGATTCCAAAGGTTCGTTATTGAAAATAATAAACCAAAAGCTGCAAATGGGGAAACACAACTGACTTGAAACTTGTGAGTTTGATATGTTGAGTTGAAGGATGTATGATGAGTTGAGTTGCCCGCATGAACCCTTCTGTACGAAAAACAGTTTTTTTGCTTCTGTAAAATTTGGAGAATGTATGATACGTGGTGTTGCTGTTAGTCAGACGTTATAGGAAGAGTACGGTTGATCCTATAGAGCTCTGGGTGGTCTCATTCGATTCTAAAAATTCAATTCTATTTTAATTGATGAAAAAACAATACCTTTATATAAAAAGCTAGGGCGGTCGATCTGAAAATTTCAACCCATATTTTTCACCCATCATTAACACGTCATTAACACTTACTAAAAGCATCGGGCACAACAGAAAAGTCTGCAAAGTGGGTGTGGCACATAGCTTCCGCATACGAATGAAATCACTCGCGACAAGATTGTTGAAAACCATTTTAATGAAACGGAGTTGGGTAGAACGTTGTCTATTTCCACGAAAATAATGAGTTACAAGTTAAATCGATTTCGACGGTTAGGTCATCATCAGTAACAAACAATAACTGTTACTGCTCGTTAACATTAGACAATCAAAGTCTTTGTTAAATACTTTTTTCGACCCGAAAAAAATAATCTTATGGTCACCCTTAACTCCGAGTAACCACATGTACGATATTGTTCAACAATCATATATATTTTTTTTATTATGTATTTTTGATTTTCAGCATACCATACCAACATACTGTATGGAATCGATCAAGAAAGATTTTGACACCCCCACCCCCTCAAAATTTGTTGGTTTTTCGTTCCAACGTACGTTGAATATCCAACCGCCAACCAAATGGAATGAAGGGTTGAGATTTTCAAAAATGCCCTAGTAGGTAGTAGGTACCTATGGTTAGTAGGGAGGGATCTATACAGAAGGGTGATCTATACAGAAAATAATGAACCTTTAGGCAATGATTTGCAGCGTTTTATTTTTACCTTCCTACTTCTTTTTACCTATTTTTGTTTTTACCTACCAACTTTTTTTTTACCTACCAACCATTGGTAGGTACTACCTACCACTCCATACTGCCTTCACACCTTCACAATCAAGTTTATTAGAAAGAACTAAACGCTCCACACTCGATTCGGAAAATAGGGAGCTTCATATGGAAGTTTGATTACTGGTTGCTCAGAAAGCAAAACTGAATACAACTCGAAGAAACGAACAGCGATCGCATTTTAGTCAGATAAAATTTGAACGGAGATCAGAACTCTTCGGTGATTCACACTCGTGATTCTGTTTTATCGAAGGAAACCCCTTGTGGGGAGCGAACGGATTGTCCTACAAAGCTCCGGGTGGTCTCAAAAATTGTTAAAAATTCAATACTATTTAAAATTGGTGAAAACAATATACCATTATTTCGAGAGTTTTCGAGCTAGGGGACTCTTGAAAATTTCAACCCTTAATTTTCACCCCTTAGAAATGACTGACATTTACCAAAAGCTTCGCGGCAACTAGACGCCTAATAAAACTTATATACCAAATTTGAACCAAATCGGTCCTAGGTTGCTAAGAAAAGTGCCGCTTACGGCGGACGGACGGAAAATTTTTTTTAACATTTTCATGTCTTTTTTTCGCACATATACTGAAAAATCGTCACAAAAACTAAGCAAGTCTTGCTCACGCGACCAATAAATAAAAAAAAATGGACTCACTGTGCTGCATAGAGAACAATCAACTGTTTTCTTATTATGTTGACATGAAAATGTCCCAATGTGTTGCAGACTCGTATGCAAGTTTATTCGATTTTCGCATTCTAAGTAAGTAACTTGAAACTTAAACCAACAAATTTTGAGGGGGGATTAACTTTTTTTTTCTTGGTCGATTCCAAAGGTTCATTATTTAAAATAATGAACCAAAATCGAATAAAATTTTCCGTCCGTCTGCCGTACGCGGCACTTTCTTAGCAACACTGGACCAATTTGGTTCAAATTTGGTATATGGGCTCCATTTGGGGTCTAGTTGTGCCGCAAAGCTTTTGGTTGACGTCAGTCACTTCTTAGGGTTGATGAATGAGGGCTGAAATGTTAAAAATCCTAATCTCAAACGATATTGTATTTTATAACCAGTAATAAAATATCCAAATGAAGGCACCCACAACTCTTCACTTCTTCAAATTAAACTTGATTGCAAAGCTGTGTTCTTTGCAGGCGAGTGATCTATACTGAAAAATAATAAACCTTTGTATACAGGGTGTTTCACGAAAAGGTTACACCCTCCTTCATTTTCGCAAAATACAGCGTAAAAAATTCCGACCAACGCAATTCTTCATGATTTTTTGTGAGGATCTCAGGAAAAATACTTTTGCGCAAAAAAGTTGCGCGCAATCGTGCGCAATTGACACTAACTTCATTTTTTCAAATGAAACCCCCCCTTTTTTATTACAGATTCGGATTCTACGTCAAATTTTATGAGAAATTCATACCCACATCGATTTGTTTTATTGCGCGCAACCTGGCTTTTTGAACGCTCTAAGTTGCGCAACTCCACAATTGCACAAAATTAAGATTTTGGAGAATCCTTAGTGTGGCACATGTTTTCTAAATCACATGGTGTCATCCGTTTTTCAATTTGACTGGAATTTCTCAAAATAGCGGCCAAAAATTCGGTCGTTTTTAGTGAAAAAATCGCTCTTTTTAAATCGTTATGAGTTTTTAGGCAATTTTATTCAGTTCAAGCATGATCGTGTTGTCAGTTTTTAGTTTTAAGTCCACCATAGACAGCCCCAAGCCCGTGGTCCAAAAGGAGGTGAGAAAATAAAAAATAAACATGATTTCGACCACAAAACTGATGTTTTCGTGAAAGAAATGTAAATTTTTCCTCTTAAATCTTGGTTTTTCTCAAAACGGATAACACCCTGTGATTCAGCGTTAAAAAATTATGAAAGAACATGTGTCACACTAAGGGTTCTCCAAAACCTAATTTTTGCGCAATTGTGGAGTTGCGCAACTTAGAGCGTTCAAAAAGCCAGGTTGCGCGCAATAAAACAAATCGATGTCGGTATGAAATTTTCATGAAATTTGACGTAGAATCCGAATCTGTAATAAAAAAAGGGGGGGTTCCATTTGAAAAAATGAAGTTAATGTCAATTGCGCACGATTGCGCGCAACTTTTTTGCGCAAACGTATTTTTCCCGAGATCCTCACAAAAAATCATGAAGAATTGCGTTGGTCGAAATTTCTTACGTTGTATTTTGCGGAAATGAAGGGGAGTGTAACCTTTTCGTGAAACACCATGTATAGCTTATTATGTATAAATAAAGCTTAATTGTTTGTGTCGTGGACGAGAAATTTTGGAATTCTAACGGGGAAAACTATGTAGACGATATATACGTTCTAAGGAATGCCCACAGCTTCCAGTAATCGATAATTTTGGAGGGAGAGTTTAGGAGGTCAGGATAGGGGCGTAGGTACGTCCGGCTTGCAAGAGGCGGAATTCCCTCTTGATTTCCCAGATTCGTCCGAAAAACAAGGATTTTTGAAGGAAATTGGGAATAAAGAAACACAGAAAGCCCCGAGTTCGTCGACGAGTTCTGGCGGGAAATCCTCGAGATTCGGGAAGGTTTCCCCTTCAGCCGGCCTTTTTCCCACCTACTCGGCGCCGCCAGGGCAAGGCGGTCTCGAACCAGGCCGCTCACCTCATTTGATGACACATAGGCGCCGAACAAAAGACACTTCTGGCATTTATTCAACGAATTCAAAATTGATTTCGGTGTAAAATCATAGGGTGCCATATTCCTAGATACCCTAACCAAAAACGCTGCATATTATTACACAACGGTTTATTGTTTTCTTGGAAAGATCATCAACATGTATGCGAAGAACTCGGGTTTTGGTTTATTATTTTCAATAATGAACCTTTGGAATCGACCAAGAAAAAAAAAATTTTAACACCCCCTCAAAATTTGATGGTTTACGTTTCAAGGTACGTAGAATCCAAAAATCGAATAAAAATTTGGCCGTCCGTCCGCCGTACGCCGTACGCCGTACGCGGCACTTTTGCCACTTAGCATTGACCGATTTTGATGAAATTTGGTATGTAGGCTCCATTTGGGGTCTAGTTGTGCCCCGAAGCTTTTGGTTGATGTAGGTCACTCCTAAGGGTTCCAAAATCAATTTTGAAATTTTGAAAACGCCCTAACTCAAAAAATGTCGATATAAAGGTATTGTTTTTCCTTCAAATTAAGATTCTATAGAATTTTTAGAATTTTTTGAGACCACGCGGAGCTCTGTAGGACAAACCGTTCGCTTCCTACGAAAATTTAAGGGTTTATATTGAAACATATATATATATAAATCAAAACACGAGAGTGAATCGCAAAAGGGGCCTAATCTCCGTTCAAATTAGAGCTGACCGAAATGCAATCGATGATTGGTGATTTTTATTTATTTTTTTGATTTTTTTTATTTTTTTTTTATTTTTGATTTTTTTTATTTTTTATTTTTTAAATATTTTTTTCTTCATATTGGATGGTTGGTGATTTCGTAGACGAGTGATCTATATAAAAATAATAAACCGTTGTGTAATAATTTGCAGCGTTTTTGACATTAATACTACCCACCTTTTGAAAGAAACTATCTACCAACAAAACACCGTAATCCGAATTTTGTAATGATGCTAATTCCACAATCAACTACCTATCATTTAACCGTGATTCATTGGTCAAAGCTCTGGATGGTCTCATTCGATTCTGAAACTTCAACACTATTTTATATTGATGAAAAATGCCTCAGTGATTTATTACTAATTAAATAGGCAATTGATTATCCTTATTAACGATTGGTTGTTCCCACAGGGCTCCAGGTGGTGTCCAAAAGTTCTTAAAAATCGTAGCTATTTTAAATTAATGAAAAAAACAATAACTGTTCATTGAAAGATTTCAAACTTGAGCACTTTGAAAATGTGTTCAAAACGGTAACGCTAATGGAAGAAAGTCGTTCAACTGCTCATAAGCTAACATCTCTTCCACATGAGTTCCTGAGAGCTGGCCTGGAACACAGCCTCAAGGGGGTGCCTGTCAGTTATTGTGGGGAAGCAAAATCAGCTGCACGAGCAATGAAACCCAATTTTCTTCAAATCAACCCAAAATTCGGTAATCATCTCTATGAAACGATGTGTTACGGAACTGACGACGCCAACTCCTCTCTTATTCGTCATATGGCACTGAAATTTGGTACAAAGGTTCCTAGATGTCTATTAAATTAATTTTGAAAAATCAACTTGAAATTCCAGCTGGTTAGTCTCATTCGATGCAATTTTCTTCACGTTTCCTTTCGAACAATTTTGAAGTTGTGATGGATGCCTTCACAAGTGGGCCCAGACATCACGAACTTACTCGTACTTTGAGGTTTTATTGCAAATTCCACACCATCGTATAATCCATATCAAATTAAGACATGTCAAAATTATAGTTACCTTCCAATACGACTTTGAGCGAATTTTCTAAGAATATGAAGGCTACTGCAGTGGACTCAACATTTTTACTATGAACTTTTTTGAAGGTTTTTCTACTGAATCCGTTATGGAACATTCTACAACAATTCCTAAAGTTTTTCCAAAATATATGTGACAATCAACCAAATAAGTTTTACTTTTTAATTTTCCACTTTTATGTGATTGTTAATTTATATGAATGATTAAAATTTTAAATTATTTGTTTTAATGTTCTAACTCACCTCTGTTTAGAGTTTCTTTCAATTTTTTTATTTTTCCTTTTTTTCTAAAGTTTTTAATATATTTTTTATTTATTTTTGAATTTTATTTTTAAAAATTGGTTCTTTTTTTTAATTTTTAGTGCATATTTTTTAAATTTAGAATTAATAAATTTGATAATGTTTTTTTCATGCTATAATAATTTTTAATGTTATAAGTAATTTCTTTTATTTCATTTTTATATAGTTGTTAGTGAGTAACAGGTACTAATTAAAAATTGTGGGCGCAATGTAATAATTCAAGATTTTACAAAATAGCTAGGTATCTCATTTTCAGAAAGTTATGTCAAAGACTTTTTCCTGTACTATATATCAGTTTCAGTACTTAAACCACTTTCTGTACTGTATATCAGTTTCCGTAAGGCGGAAGCTATGTGTCACACACACTAACTCGGACTACCCACTGATTGTTCGATATTCGTTAAGTACTTTGAAATTCAAACGGCCAAAAATTCCATTACCTACCCAAAAATAATTATTTGGATGTCGAGGAAGCTACGTGCTACACCCATTTGATAGACTACGTACCCTATCATCACCTAACTGTACGATATCCCTCATATTCGTTAGGTACTATGCAGTTGTAACGGTCTCCAATCCCATTACTTACCCAAGCATGTTGTGGATGTCTTGGAAGCTACATGCTACACCCATTTGGCTTCATCACCTAACTGTTCGTTATCTCTCATATTTGATAGGGTACTTTGATGTTCCGGCGACCTTCTATCCCATTACATACCCAGAAATGTCCGCCGAGTGGGTGTAGCACATAGATTCATCGTATCCATTACCCGATTGTAAGTATAATATACTTCATCATATTAGATCATACTTCATCATATTATGATCAATGCAGATCTACTCTCAAAACAATAATCTCTAAGTACCTTTTTCTATCCTCACAGGGGACCATTTACACGCCAACCCACTCAATCCCTGAAGATTTCATCAAATTCGGATGGAAAATGTAGAAGTTATGGCACTTAGCGCATGTGCAATGGCTATCATCGGCCCGGTCGATGATTTTCATAGGGGACCATCTATACCCCAATCCTCATGACCTCTGAAAATGTCATCAAAATTGGATGGAAAATGTGTAAATTATGGCAGCTACAAGGGAATTCACGTTTGCGCATGTACAGTGGCTACTGTCAGTCTGGAGGCAATGATTTTCAGAGGACCACCTACACTTTAATTCGTATGATCCCTGAAAATTTCATCGAAATCTGATGGAAAATGTGGATGTTATAGCTGTTACAAGGAATTCGCGTTTTCTCATGCGCAGTAGCTGTTATTAGTCCAGGGGTGATGATTTTTTATAGCGAACCATCTACACGACAACCCGCACGATCCCTGAAAATGTATTCAAAATCGGACTGTAACTTCTTACAGTTTTGTTCGTTGCAACATATCATGGATGACAAGGAGGCTATGTGCTACACCCACTTGGTAGACTACCCGAATTTTCTGGTTATCGGAACCCTCCTCATCTCATTTTAAAGCTTAGAATCAGACATTTAATTTGAATATACCTACACAAATGGTCCGTCTATCACTCAGTCGGGGGTTACTGGAGAAGTTACGGAATAATCATCCCGAAATCAAAAACCACGTTTTTCAATTATTTTCACATATTTTTGACACAAAGCAAAATTAAATCCGATTGAAACGGGAATGATACTAGTAGAATACATTTCAAAAAGAATCAGGCAGATTGGTTCCAGAATAAGAAAATGCAGCGTGTCTAAACATACAAACAAAAAAAGTCTGCCAAGTGGGTGTGGCACATAGCTTCCTCGTATCCATAACCCGATTATATAGATGATCCGATGCATAGTAGTTAATCTCAAAACACCAATCTCCAAGTACCTTTCACGACCCTCATAGGGGACCATCTACACGCTTATCTGGACAATCCTAGAAAATTTCATCAAATTCGGATGAAAAATGTAAGTGCTATGGCAATTAACGTTTGCGCATGCGCAGTCGCTTCTATCAGTCCGGGGATGATGATTTTCATAGGGGACCGTCTACACACCAACCCACACGATCCCTGAAAATTTCATAGAAATCGGACAATAACTTCGTATAGTTATGCCTGTTACAAGGAATTCATGACAGACAGACAGACACGTAACCAAAATTGTCCAGAAAGGTCTAAAACGTAAAACGCGAGTGAAAATTTTGATTTTGGAGAACTCTTTTTTCCATCCTTGAAAATTCAAAACAAAGCTTCCGCCACCTTGGTAGACTCGGAAGCAAAATGGTCGTCCCATGACACACCAAACTGTACCTATAACTCCTCCTCCTGTTGAAGTCGGTCAAAAAAGTAGCCAATATCCGGAAAATATTCCGAATTCAGAGATTCAGGAACAAACGGTTAAATCGTCGATATTAGAAAATTTTCATAGCGAAAGGTCCAAGAAGAAACAAGTTTGTTGGCGGAAGAAAAGAGCTCACAGTAATTACAAGAAACTGCTAAGAAAACATAACATCCGTCAATATTTCAACCCCTCACTGACCACCCTTTCATCCGAAAATCGCAATCAACCACTTGGACTGCATTCCTATAGTGATCTAAAGTTCTTGATGTTCGTACAGATTTGTTTCTGGAGAGAAGACCTGTCAACATTTTATCTCCCTATTACTCTCTCATTCATCCAAAAATCACATAAAACTACGACCTAAAAACCAGGATGGAAGACGATCACGACAGGTGAGGAGCGTCAGAATCTGTCGGTTCTACGACGCAACCAACCAGTTTTGTCTCCATACGATATCAAACGTAACTTATTGTAGTTGTAAACACATAATTATGACGCATCACATCAACGATTACGGTCTCTTACCTGAGATTGAACTGGAGTTGTTGAATCGATGTCTTCGTGTAAAGGAACACAGGTGACTCCCAGGGAACTCAAATCATTCACTTTCACTTGAACGGATCGGATAATGGCTACATTTCACTCCCGACCTCGGAAACCGATCGCGAATCACAGAAATCACAATTGGGAAAACAAAGAAGAAGTTGAAGATCTCATTATTAAATAGGGAAGCACTGCACAGTTCAAAAGTGTGATGAGCGAGCGGCGGAGACTGATTGCAAGATGGCGGCCAATCGAACAGCCACTCTGTCGAGAATCGATTGTGATTCGATACCAGTATTCAAATTTGAATTCGTTAAGTATTTGAATTAATAATAATGGGAGATCCAAAATATTATTTATAAGGCGGTATTGATCGGAAAATATGAAGACCAATTTTTTATTATTGTATTATAATTACGTTGGTAGGTTTAAGTAATCAACGAAGAATATTCACCACTGCGACATGCTATGTTGAATAAACTGGCATTCAACAGAAAAAGGTATTACTTCTCAATGCAACAGCTGCTGTTCGAGTTTTGATTCGTCCTTGAAGTGCTATTCGCATTTTGCTTCTCATCCATTTCTCATCGCGTTTCCCTACGATCTAAGGTCATGTATGAGATCTTTGTGTGTTTTATTATGTATTAATATAATATTTTTCCAAGTATCTTGAGTAAAGTGAGTAGGTAGGTACTTATTCATATCGGAATTTACCAAAGGTAGGTACATATTTCGCTTTTAACTAGATTGGCTTAGTTCTATGGACCAACCTGCCTATTTCAATCGATTCATGAATCGAAAATAATACACCCAGATTCTACCAAGGTTTCGCTACCTTATTTGCACCTGTTGCAAGGTTCAGCTACCTACCGCATTTTCACTTCCCAAGTTTTAAGACACATTGCCACTACCTACCAACCATATTTTCGCTTCACAATCAAGTTTATTTTGAGAAATAAATGCTTCACACTCAATTCGAGTTGTGGGTGTCAGGAAATTTGATTATTGGTTGGGTAGGACCCAAAACTGAGTATGTACAACTTGAAGAAACACACGACCGCATTTTGTTTGTCAGTTAAAATTTAAACGGATAGGTAGGTATTAGGCCTTTTTTGTGATTCACACTCGTGTTTCAGATTTATCCCAAGTTCTCATAGAGAGCAAACCTTTGGTCTTTCAGAGCTCTAAGTGGTATCAACCGATTCTAAAAATTCTTTGAAATTATGAAAAAACAATATCTTTATATCAAAAGTTTTTGAGCTACGGAGTTTTGAACACAAATTTCAACCCTTAAAAGTGTAACATAAACTAACAAATTTTGAGGGTGGAGGGGGTTAAAATTATTTTCTTGCTCGATTCCAAAGGTTCGTTATTGAAAATAATAAACCAAAATAGTATCGGTAACCGATTGAGCTGAAATTTTGCATGCAAGTATAAATCATATGACAATGCAATATGGTTCACTTTCTGAGGCCATCATAGGGAACCATCCTCCATTTCATTATAACGGACATACTTCATTTCGTAGGAGACCGTCTTCAAATTCATAAAGGACATTCTTCAATTCGTAGGGAACCATCTTACAATTCATAGGGGACCATCCTTAATTCTATAATGGACATACTCCAATTCGTAGGGGACCGACTTTCAATTCATATAGATCCTTCCATTCATAGGATCCCTTCATCCGTAAGACCGTTCATTCACATAAAAATAAAATTAAAGAAAAACTCGGCGCTGCGCGCCTCGGCGGGGGCTTCGCCCCCTGCACCCCGGATGATTTCCGCTTAGAGCCTAATGGCTAAAATGTGACATACCTTGAAAAGGTTTTTGCTCCCTCTCCCTCTTTATCTTTCTTCCACTGTAATATTTAAGCTCACTCAGCTGATCAGTGACCACTCAGGCACCTTCAGCATTCTCCAATGACCATGCCTCTCAAATGTCAGCTTCCTGCGTTCAACAGGAGAGAAAATGGTCTTGGAGCTCACTCAGCTGATCAGTGATCACTCAGGCGCCTTCAGCATTCTCCATTGACCCTGCCTCTCAAATTTCAGCTTCCTGCATTCAACAGGAGAGAAAATGGCCTTGGAGCTCACTCAGCTGATCAGTGATCACTCAGGCGCCTTCAGCATTCTCCATTGACCCGCCCTCTCAAATTTCAGGTTCCTGCGTTCAACAGGAGAGGAAATGGCCTTGGAGCTCACTCAGCTGATCAGTGACCACTCAGGCACCTTCAGCATTCTCCATTGACCCTGCCTCTCAAATGTCAGCTTCCTGCGTTCAACAGGAGAGAAAATGGTCTTGGAGCTCACTCAGCTGATCAGTGATCACTCAGGCGCCTTCAGCATTCTCCATTGACCCGCCCTCTCAAATTTCAGGTTCCTGCGTTCAACAGGAGAGGAAATGGCCTTGGAGCTCACTCAGCTGATCAGTGACCACTCAGGCACCTTCAGCATTCTCCATTGACCCTGCCTCTCAAATTTCAGCTTCCTGCATTCAACAGGAGAGAAAATGGCCTTGGAGCTCACTCAGCTGATCAGTGATCACTCAGGCGCCTTCAGCATTCTCCATTGACCCGCCCTCTCAAATTTCAGGTTCCTGCGTTCAACAGGAGAGGAAATGGCCTTGGAGCTCACTCAGCTGATCAGTGACCACTCAGGCACCTTCAGCATTCTCCATTGACCCTGCCTCTCAAATTTCAGCTTCCTGCGTTCAACAGGAGAGAAAATGGCCTTGGAGCTCACTCAGCTGATCAGTGATCACTCAGGCGCCTTCACCATTCTCCATTGACCCGCCCTCTCAAATTTCAGGTTCCTGCGTTCAACAGGAGAGGATGTCAAGCATATTAAATATGCTTGACGACAAATTTTGTCGTCAAGCATATGATAAATCATAGCGCTACTTTCCTGTCGCTTTTTCCTGTCGCTTTTTACTGTCGATATTTCCTGTCGCTTTTTACTGTCGATTTTTCCTGTCGTTTTTCGGCGAGGGGTCCCATCGCTAAAACCTTTTCAAGGTTAAAACTTTTCTAAAACAAGCAATTATTATTTGTTAAAAAACGCTGCAAATTATTACACAAGGGTTTATTATTTTCTATATAGATCACTCGTCTACAAAATCACCAACCATCCAATATGAAAAGAAAAAGAAAAAAAAAAAAAAAATCAAGAAAAAAAAATCAAAAAAAAAAATTAAAAAAAAAAAAAAATCAACATCACCAACCATCGATTGCATTTCGGTCTGCTCTAATTTGAACGGAGATTAGGCCTCTTTTGCGATTCACACTCGTGTTTTGATTTATATATATATATATTTCAATATAAACACTTAAATTTTCGTAGTGAGCGAACGGTTTGTCCTACAGAGCTCCGCGTGGTCTCAAAAAATTCTAAAAATTCTATAGAATCTTAAATTGAAGGAAAAACAATACCTTTATATCGAAATTTTTTGAGTTAGGGCGTTTTCAAAATTTCAAAATTGATTTTGGAACCCTTAGGAGTGACCTACATCAACCAAAAGCTTCGGGGCACAACTAGACCCCAAATGGAGCCTACATACCAAATTTCATCAAAATCGGTCAATGCTAAGTGGCAAAAGTGCCGCGTACGGCGTACGGCGTACGGCGTACGGCGGACGGACGGCCAAATTTTTATTCGATTTTTGGATTCTACGTACCTTGAAACGTAAACCATCAAATTTTGAGGGGGTGTTAAAATTTTTTTTTTCTTGGTCGATTCCAAAGGTTCATTATTGAAAATAATAAACCAAAATGAACTGAAAAGTAATGAATACCATATATGAGTAGGTAATGAATTACCTCTAATAATAAAATTTAGTACATTAAATATAATAAATAAAATTGAATTTATATTTGATATAACACTTTATCACAGTCCCAATTTTATAAATGAAAGTGTGTTAAATTTTAGGACGTTGCATTTCTGTGATATTTTCACTAAACAGTAGGTAACTTACGTATAGATAGGTAGTTAAACCGTAGATATAATATACTAAGCAATGGAGTCTATTCATGCAGAATGAGTTAATGAGCGAATTTTCAATGAAGTCTTTGAAGCTATGGTTGAGAAAATCGAAGCGTTTTTCTTAAAACTACCAACAGTCAAGGTAATTAGTAAACGCTGCAAATCATTGCCCAAAGGTTTATTATGTTCTGTATAGCTCACCCTTCTGTATAGATCCCTCCCTACCAACCATAAGTACCCACTACCTATTAGGGCATTTTTGAAAATTTCAACCCTTCATTTCATTTGATTGGAGGTTGGGGTTGAAATTTTCAAAAATTGTCTTGGATTTTGTAATTATTTGACATTCTAGGAGAATGAAAGAGTTAAAAAATGCAATTTTTGATGTTTATTAATCCATGTATTAGCATGAATAGCATTCCAAAATTCATGACCAACTATACCCAACATGTGAAACCTCCTGGCGACACCACTCTCTGGTGCCAGTCTGTCACCGAGAAACCGGTGGTGACGCCAAATTATGATCGAGCCTGATACATTTCTTTACCCAAAGGGATCATGTCCACAATCGAACTTGACCAGAAGATGCATGTCACTACCCTTACTTGGCCAAAAGAGCTTCGAAAAAGTTTATCCATCTTCCAGATTTTTTATTTTGCTTCCGAGTCTACCAAGGTAGCGGAAGCTTTGTTTTCACTTTTCAAGGACGAAAAAAAAAAAGTTCTCCAAAATCAAAATTTCCACTCGCGTTTTGCGTTTTAGACCTTTCTGAACAATTTTGGTTCCGTGTCTGTCTGTCTGTCTGTCTGTCTGTCTGTCTGTCTGTCTGTCTGTCTGTCTGTGTGTCTGTCTGTCTGTCATGAATTCCTTGTAACGCGCATAACTATACGAAGTTATTGTCCGATTTCTATGAAATTTTCAGGGATTGTGCGGGTTGGTGTGCAGACGGTCCCCTATGAAAATCATCATCCCCGGATTGATAGAAGCGACTGCGCATGCGCAAACGTGAATTCCTTGTAACGGCCATAACTTCTACATTTTTCATCCGATTTCAATGAAATTTTCAGGGATGTTACAGACTAGTATTTAAATAGTCCCCTATGAAAATTATCACCTTCGGACAGATAGTAGCCACTGCGCATGCGCAAACTTGAATTTTCTTGAAACGTCCACAACTTCTACATTTTTCACCCGATTTCAATGAAATTTTCAGGGATTATGTGGATTAGGTTGTAGATGGTCCCCTATGAAAATCATCATCCCCGGACTGATAGAAGCGACTGCGCATGCGCAAACGTAAATTCCTTTTAACAGCCGTAACTTCAACTGTCCCCCAGGGGTCGCGGGTTCGAATCCCAGCCGAGGCTAAGTATTTTTTTGATCCAATCACATACATCTACTCACTTTATTTTTCGTCCGAATTTGATGAAATTTTCTAGGATTGTCCAGATTAGCGTGTAGATGGTCCTCTATGAGGGTAGTGAAAGGTACTTAGAGATTGGTGTTTTGAGATTAACTACTATGCATCTGATCATCTATACAGGGTGTCTACACTTTCGATGGGCATAACTTCAGGGTTCGATTCTACAAGGTATTTCCAACAAAAAGTGTCTCTTAGCAATTTTCTTTTAACCCACTCAAAATTCTGTTTTTTTCACTTTAAAGTTTTTTTTCGTGTTTTCGACCTCACGGCACTAATATGGTCATAATTCCCTTATTTCTCCTGAAAATTCAAATCTGACTACACCGTTAGAAAGTGCGTTAAATTACCAAGCTACCTAAAGCAAAATGATTTTTTTTAGCAATAAAATAGTATCAAAAAATCAAGTCAAAAAGCGAACTTTAAAATGTTTTTTGAAACTTGACTTTCTTCGACCAAAGTTTTCACTCTAAATCCCTGCCCATTTCGATGGGCGCTCTTCGGAGAAAACATGCTCAAATTGTCAGCTTTCCAACGGTCTATCAATTTTTCTGTTCAACATTCAAAAAGAAAGAGTAAATGAAGTTTGAATGTCAAAAAACGTGTGTTTTACAAGCAAATCCAGTGTTTCAAGCCGGGTTATGGTCCACCTCGATTTCAAAATGGCTTGACGATTTTGGTATCATTTTCTATGTAATTATTTACGCTGAATCCAATAGTGATACTTCCAAATGATTCCGACTGCTAGAAAGTGGATTTTTCGAAGAAAACCTTCGGTTTTCGTACATAAAATACGCATTATTCGTAGATATAGTAGTGAGCATAAAGTAACGTCTTTCTATTCAACAAAAACTTCAATCAGCTAGAAATTCGTTGTTTTTATTGAGTAGAAAGGTGTTACTTTATGTACGATGCGAATTTTATGTATGAAAAAACGAAGATTTTCTCCGAAAAATCCACTTTCTAGCAGTCGGAATCATTCGGAAGTATCACTATTGGATTCAGCGTAAATAATTACATAGAAAATGATACCAAAATCGTCAAGCCATTTTGAGATCGAGGGGGACCATAACCCGGCTTGAAACACTCGATTTGCTTGTAAAACACACGTTTTTTGACATTCAAACTTCATTTACTCTTTCTTTTTGAATGTTGAACAGAAAAATTGATAGACCGTTGGAAAGCTGACAATTTGAGCATGTTTTCTCCGAAGAGCGCCCATCGAAATGGGCAGGGATTTAGAGTGAAAACGTTGGTCGAAGAAAGTCAAGTTTCAAAAAACATTTTAAAGTTCGCTTTTTGACTTGATTTTTTGATACTATTTCATTGCTAAAAAAAATTCATTTTGCTTTAGGTAGCTTGGTAATTTAACGCACTTTCTAACGGTGTAGTCAGATTTGAATTTTCAGGAGAATTAAGGGAATTATGACCATATTAGTGCCGTGAGGTCGAAAACACGAAAAAAAACTTTAAAGTGAAAAAAATAGAATTTTGAGTGGGTTAAAAGAAAATTGCTAGGAGACATTTTTTGTTGGAAATACCTTGTAGAATTGAACCCTGAAGTTATGCCCATGGAAAGTGTAGACACCCTGTATAATCGGGTTATGGATACGAGGAAGCTATGTGCCACACCCACTTGGCAGACGTTTTTTTAATTTCAGAAACACTCAAATTCAACAAAATTATTATTGGAAGACCTTATTGAAGTTCATAGCTCATAAGAAATTGAAGAGTTTAGTGGAATAAGCCATTATTTTAGGAATTGTGCGCTGGTGAAAACTTCTTTTGCCTTTCTCTCAAAACTCCGTTTTTGGAAATAGCGCCTTTGCGATTTAAGGTATCGATATAACTGATTGGTATTTCAATTTTCTTAACCAAAGCTTTGAAGATTTCTATGCTCAACTCATGTTGGATGAATGGACTTTTTCATCTTCGATTCCCGCGCGATCTATTGCGCGCCTTGCGCAGCCTGGACGCCAGACCGCCTTGCCCAGCCCGCCCTTATTTCGATCTGCTTTGGAGGGGCGTTGTGGGCGAAGGAAGAGGAGAGGGGGAAATGCGTGGTAAGGGGGGAGGGGGGTCGGCCGGCACTATCTTCTGGTTACATCAGCGCTCCCAAAGATTACAACGGGGGTTAAAATCAATGTTCCCTGATTATTGATCAGTTTCGGAAATGAGCCGTCTGACATGCTCAGAGATTTTGGAGTAATGTTGCTTACCTAAACAATAATGAACTATTTATTGTATAATTATTAATTACCTATTGAGTTTACAAGAGCTTTTATGTGATGGAGGAAAATCAATCATCACATTCCCATCTTGCAGTAGTTTTCTTTACAAGATTACTAAGAAGTTTTACAGGGTTTTATTCCAATTAATTCTCTCTATTTACTAGGTTTGTGATGAATGACAGAATAAACGGAGGTGAAAAACGCTGCAAATTATTACACATTGGTTAATTATTTTTCGTAAAGAGCACCCGTCTGCGAAGAACACCGCTTTCCCATTGTCACTACCTACCAACCAAATAATTATTGTTTTTTTTTTTGTTTTTTTTGAATTGTTTTGTTGCACCAAGTTACAACTTTTCAGCAATACTTTTCTGATACATAGTTGGTGTACGTTAGGAAAACTAAGATACTCTAATGTCCTGAAATTTGCACTTGGTCACACTAAGTGAGTTAGATCGTGTGGCTTGGTTCTTTCAAGTCTTCTAAGCAGATCATGTGTGTTGAGAGCTGGATGACATCCTCATTTACATGAGCTTGGAGCCTCAAAAAGTGATTCATGGCTTGGCTCGGAATGAACTCATTGACAGATTCAATCTTCAGCTCGTAGTGAAGTCTGTCATTTCCAAAGTATCCGTTTGCATCAACGCAGCATCGATGTGCATTATTCTGGAAGCGCTGAATTATGTCTCGATTGCTCTGGGCCGTGCAACGTAAGTCCAGACAGGCTTTAGGACTTGCTTGTACAGTATGAGCTTATTGTGGTCAGACAATTTGGCCCATCAGCCAGTACATTTTTCTGAATTTAATCAGAAGCTCAGCTTTTTTTCTTTTGGCGTGGAACTTCCACTTTAGTTTGGCATCCAGCGTCATTCCAAGATATTTCGCTTCATTGAAATACGGTATCACCTTGTTATCGTGAAAGGCTGGCAAATAGTTGATCCTTCTATTCGTGAAATCAACATGCACTGACTTCGTTTTTTTCATTCTAACTCTCCATCTCACTGTCCAATCATGAATGTGGGAGATGCACAAATTTAGCTTGGTAACTGATTCACTGTTTGTTTCCCAGTCGCTATAATTGCAGTATCATCCGCAAATGTAGCGAGGGTATTACCTTCAGTTTCTGGTAAGTCAGAAGTGTAAAGCGGGAACAGTAGTGGGCCCAGTACGCTGCCTTGCGGCACCCCAGCTTGTATTATTTTTGGCACTGAAAAAGCACCATCCTGTCTTATACAAAAATATCTGTTGGATATGTAGGACTACAAGAGTGTAGCGTAGGATTCTGGCAGCATTTCACGAAGCATGTGAATCAGTTCCTTCTACATGCCAAACTTTATCAAATGCCTGAGTCACATCAAGGAAGATGACAGAGCAGACCTTCTTCTCTTCTAGCGCTCTCTCAATAATACTTGCACTTCTATGGACCTGTACCAAATTATTGCTCAAGCTTCATTATCAAGTTTATTTTGGGAAAGAAAGAACCAAGGGAAACACATCTGTGCGGCATGAAACTCAATTCGAAGAAATAAACCATTGATTAACTGAAATTTCAACGGAGATTTGACATCTCTGAACATTCTTTTGCGATTCACACTAGCGATCTGATTTATTTTAAGTTCAATCTTAAGGACCTCATAGGGAGCAAAAAGGTTGTCGTACAGAGCTCTGGATAGCCAAATTCAATCCTAAAAATTAAATTCTATTTTAAATTGGTGAAAATCCTTACCTTTTCCTTTACATCGAGAGTTTGCGAGATAGGGCGAATGGAAAATTAAGCCCCTATTTTTCACCCGTTTTTGCGGCACAACTAGACCTCTAATGGTGCCCATATATCAAATTTAATCAAAATTGGACCGTGGTAACTAAGAACAGTGCTGCGTATACTCAAAAACAACTAAATTTATTTAAAGAATCGGCATTAGAACTCATTTGTGTCATGCTGAAAATGTTATATTTCCGTCCATCAACAATTCTCACAAAAACCTATTTCTTATATGAATATGGCCTCTTTTGTTTTATTATTTTCAATAATGAACCTTTGGAATCGACCAAGAAAACAATTTTTTCAACCCTCCTACAAATCATTTACAAACTAATTTCAACTCCCCGCCCTCTTCAAGAGAGGCCTTCTTTCTCAGCTAAGTCCTATTGTCCAAGTCACAACACCCATGTAAATACTACGCTCTACCACGAATCGACGCATGAAAATTCAATGAGACCACCTCGATAAACTGTCGCACCTTGTTGATCCCGTTTCTCTTCCGACTGCTGCTCCACTCTTGAAGCTTTCATTATTCACATAAAACAACCGGCAATCAAGTGAGGTAATATCTGTGTTTAATGGTAGTTGGGACCTTTAGAAGCTCACAGCTCAATTCTGACGTGCATCATTTATGATGAGAAACAGCGGTTATTCTCTTCAACACTAAATGTTTTCTGCACACGATTCCTCGACGATCCAAAGGGTCTCATTATTCATATTGAGGTTTGGATCTATTGGATTGAGGGGGGGGGGGGGATCTAATACACGTTTTGAATAAATTCGATAGACGATTTTGGGTTTCAGAATACATTTCTGCTTTGGGTTCTCATTTACTAACAACGTTTTGGTACTTTTTTAACAATTTTGCTTCCGAGTCCATCAAGGTAGCGGAAGCTTTGTTTTCACTTTTCAAGGTTGAAAAAAAAAATGTTCTAAAAATCAAAATTCCAAACAAATAGTAGCCTCTGCTGTTTTGTTGATGGCAATTCAGTTGTTTTATTTTTAGATAATCAATTTAATTGTGAAATAATGGATATTAGATTCAATTATTCGGTTTAGTGGAATTGGTGTTGTGAAAAATTACTGTGACAGGGTCTCCAGCGACCTGGAAAACCAGGAATACTAAGGGAATTTGGCTCTACTGGAAAACTCAGAGAATTTAATTTTTTCCCGAAAAATCCTGGCAACCTTTTGTGATTCACACTCGTGATTCTGTTTTATTTATGGAAAAACCCTTAAGTACTCGTAGGGAGCGAACGGTTTGTCCTGCAGAGCTCCGGGTGGTCTCAAAAATTATTTTAATTTCAATACTATTTAAAATTGGTGAAAAAACGATACCTTTATTTCGAGATTTCTCGAGCTAGGGCACTCTTGAAAATTTCAACCCTTAATTTTCACCCCTTACAAGTGACTGACATCAACCAAAAGCTTCGCGGCACAACTAGACCTCAAATGGAGCCCGTATACCAAATTTGAACCAAATCGGTCCAAGGTTGCTAAGAAAAGTGCCGCGTACGGCGTACTGCGGACGGAAAATTTTCTGCTCGATTTTCCGATTCTATGTATCTTGAAACGTAAAACATCAAATTTTGAGGGGGGTTAAATTTTTTTTCTTGCTCGATTCCAATGGATTATTATTGAAAATAATAAACCAAATGCGAGTTTTTGGTTGTGTGAAGAAAAATTTCATTTTCATTTTCTTTTATTGGTTCACCCAGTATTTTCAATAATGAACCTTCGGAATCGAACAAGAAAAAATATTCTAACGCCTCTCAAAATTTTATGGTTTACGTTTCAAGATATGTAGAACCCGAAAACCAACTTTTAAAAAAAAGTGTTAATTGATTAACAGCGGGATAGAAACCGTTTCGGAAGGAATACAACTAGTGAGGTGATAGGCCTTATCCCAAAGAATCAGAATCCGTGAAAAATAGGATATAAGCCCCTTTGAAAGAAAACTCTTCAGTTCATGTCAACATTTTCATTGGTTCAAACTAGAGAAAGATCCTCATTAACAGTTTGTTTTGTCGTTCGATCGAATAAAAACGTAAAAAACGCTGCAAATGAATGGTTCATGAATGAATGGTTTATTATTTGTCTATATTGATCACTCGTCTGCAAAGCCACCAACCATCCAACATGAAGAAAAACATCGATCGTATTATGGTCAGCTAAAATTTGAACGGAGATTAGGCCTCTTTTGCGATTCACACTCGTGTTTCTGATTTATCATACGTCAACCCTTAAATTCTCGTAGGGAGCGAACGGTTTGTCCTACAGAGCTCTGCGAGGTCTCAAAAAATTCCATAGAATCTTAAATTGAGGGAAAAACAATACCTCTACATCGACATTTTTTGAGTTAGGGTTTCAAAATTCATTTTTGAACCCTTAGAAGTGACCTACATCAAACAAAATCTTCGGGGCACAATAGGGTGTGCGCCTGGGTAGTAAAAACTGTTTATTGTTATTTTCAATCTAAGGTAGACCTCATTCTGAGAATTTTGGTACCAACCGCGACCTTCTAGCGTGTGTAAATCTTTTCCTATGAATTTTGAAAGTTTCATAAACGGTCGAAACTTTGAAAAATCATAGAAACAGATCTACTCACGCTAGAAGGTCGCGGTTGGTGCCAAAATTCTCAAGATGTAGTTTACTTTCGATTAAAAATCTTTAAAAAAATCAAGGCGCACCCCCCATTAGACCCCAAATGGAGCCTACATACAAAATTTCATCAAACTCGGTCAATGCTAGGTGGCAAAAGTGCCGCGTACGGCGGACGGACGGCCAAATTTGTATTCGATTTTTGGATTCTACGTACCTTGAAACGTAAACCATCAAATTTTGAGGGGGTGTTACAAATTTTTTTTTCTTGGTCGATTCCAAAGGTTCATTATTGAAAATAATAAATCAAAAAGGCAATTAGAATCGTCCTTTTCGTTAGCTTCACATCAAAGGCATGTTTTCTCGGTTGATTGAATGAAAATTATTTTCATTCTCCGTTCGCCATTTGATCGAATCAATACCGTTAAGGAGACAATCAAGATCAATCATATTATAGAGATAAGATTACCTTTTTGATTTTTAAATGGGGTGATATCGAGGGAGCTCGACGGCTGCTAAACCTCGAATTTGACTGAGAATAAAATTAATTTCGTTAGAAGAAACCAAATTAAACTGAGATTGCTATATGCAATGTATTCCTTCCTACGGTAGTGAGGAATCAAAATCATCCTTCGACTGAGCCTCCTGTACAACTGACCAGTCGGCAGGGAGTGGCTCAGGCAAACCCGCAACGCTCTTTTCAAAACCTTCGCACAATAACTTCGGGAGGCCACTTGTTGCTTCGGTCACACCTTCTCTCCCTTCTTTCTCCCATTTATTGGGCTACGTCATCATTACGTACATTATTCACTCTAATGGACGACAATCGCGGGAGATGTTTGTTTTATTAGGCTCTCAGAAAGACCTCGTCGTCTGGAATTTCCGGCTGCCGTCTTCATATCGTTCATAGTTTATCCTTCATTCAACTAGTGCTTCTGGATACGAAGAATCCACACCAAAACTAGTGATTCCTCATGCAGTTCTCTCATGTTTAAACAAAAGTCAATTGTGACCTATTATTTAGAGAGAGAAAAAACACTTTATTGAACATCGTAGAAGGAGTGAAGGTGGACAAGGACTCCAGTTGTTGTCGAAACGTAATGGATTTGCCAAAAGTTCAATTATAGTTGCCAAAAGTTCAAATGCGCGTGCGAGCGTGCGATTGTGTCTTATTCAACCATTGTTAGACTCCCCAGCATTGGGCCTACCAACTAAAACCCCACTCCCTCTGCTTAGGACTAACTCCGGAACCACTTGTGCAGTATAACTTTAGGGTGAGTCCTTTTTTTGTGCCAAAAAGCTGCTTCTACTTCTGATATCTCCTTCAATTCTATTCCTCATCTTCTTCCTCCCATCTTCCATCCAGCTTTTTTGCTTTGAGGACTGCTGTGACAAATACTACCATTGCGTCCCAGCTCGACTTGCCAGTGGTCGCAACGTTCCGATGGCCTCTTCCGCACTCCTCCTCATACCCTCCCATTGTAGGCATGTGAAGAAGGTGTGGCGGACATCATCCTCTATAACACAGCAAAAAATTGTGGTTCCGATTATGAAAATCGAGATATTTGGTCCTTTGGACACAGGCAGGTCCAAAAGTTAGAGGTGGAATTCTAGATAATTCTGGAAAATACGTGATAGCCTAAAATAAGGTTTTCAGCCATAGGATATTTTTTGTTTGATTTTAGTTATTCCTTAGATATTTATGAACAAATTGAATTCTCAATTCTCGCAGATTCCTGGTAAGCAGAGGAAAAGAATGAGCAATCTCATAAAGGATCTCAATTCTTCACTTATCAAAAGCCATTCACGAAGGAAGAATCACATTTCAATCATGTTGAAATGTGAAAGGAGAGCTGCGAAAATTGCAAGTTCAATTTGTGCATGAAAAATATATGTGAAATGGTAAAAAAAAAGGAAAAAAGTCTACCAAGTGGGTGTGTCACATATCTTCCTCGTATTCATAACCCCCCCTTTTCGATCCCTAGGTGCACTCTCTCTTGCACTACCCTCATAGGGGGCCATCTACACGTCATCCCGCACAGTCTCTGAATATTGTTAGAAAATGTAGAAGTTATGGCTGTTACAAGAATTTCACGTTTGCACATGTGCACAAAATACTATCAATTTGGTGGACATGATTTTTATAGGGGACCATCTCCACCTCAACTCGCATAATTCCTGAAAATTTCATCGAAATCAGATTGGAAATGTAGAAGTTATGGCTTCAACAAGGAAATAAGAGTTTGCGCATGCGCACTGGCTACTATCAGTCCGGGGTTGATCATTTTCATAGGGGACCATCTACATGCCAATTCGCACAGTCCTAGAAAATGTCATCGGAATCGGATGAGAATTGTAGAAGTTATGGCTGTGGCAAGGATTTAATGTTTACGCATGCGCAGCAGCTACTTTAAGTCCGGGGGTGATGATTTTTATAGGGGACCATCTATAAGCCCACTATAAGCACAATCCCTGAAAATTTCATCGAAATCGGACAATAACTTCGTTTAGTTATGCCCATTACGAGGATTTCATGACAGACTGACAGACACGGAACCAAAATTGTTCAGGAAGGTCTAAAACGTAAAACGCGAGTGGAAAATTTGATTTTGGAGAACATTATTCTTTCAACCTTGAAAAGTGAAAACAAAGCTTCCGCTACCTTGGTAGACTCGGAACCAAAATTGTAGGTATGTAATAATTTTCCATGATTTTGATTATTACCTAGTAGGTTCCAATTTCATACATTGCGATTGTCCTACGGAGGCACCTCCTGCACGGATCACGGTACATCGTTAGGTGCTTATCTAATCTCCCTGAACTGTAAATACCTACTAGATGACTTGAAAGAATCAAATATAGCAAAATCGATGCGATAAAACTGCAGTTTAGGTTATCACATATTATCAATGATGTAACCATTCAAATCAGCGTTGATAATTTTGTAGAATCCCAACCCTAACTCTTGGACCTGCAATGCAAGTTGAAGTTTAGAAAACTGTTTCTAAGTAGAAATAGTAGTGTTCAATTAATTTGAAAAGTATTGAATACACATTAGAAGAGCTACATAGAAGTCGTACCACCTTTTCGAAAGCTTTGCAACTAAGAGACATCTCAAAGCTAACACGAATATGATTTATTATGTTATACAAAACATTTTTAGTAGGAAAACTTCGCATTCCGAACCTGAAATTAGCAACGATTTGAATTCAGCAGGTACAACAACCGCAGAAAGAGCGAAAAACAGTAATTCCAAATTCGAAAAGATCCAAATTTACGGCAATTGAGCGGCGAAGTCGGCAGTCTGCGAATAGACGGGTTGATTCGACAAGGGGATCCCAGGTTTGAGTCGGAGACGATCCAATAGAGGTTATCTAATTATTACGACAATCGATAGGGATGCCCGCATAGTTGCCATGTGCCACCTGTGCCTACCATAGGGGGACCCCCCAGACCTGACACCCGGGGTGCGTGCATTCCCACAGATCACAACTGATTGATCTAATCATCATATCACGGACTAACTACCTACATGAACCGCATTATGTCATGTTGTATTACTTCAATGCATAAGTTATGCATGAGAGATATTTGGATTTAGGGCCAAAATTCAATTTACAATTTAGTCATATTTTACAATAGGGTGTGCGCCTGGGAAGGAAAAACTGTTTATTGTTATTTTTAATCTAAGGTTGACGTCATTCTGAGAATTTTGGTACCAACCGCGACCTTCTAGCGTGTGTAAATTTTCCTATGAATTTTTAAAGTTTCTACCGTTTATGACGTCACAGTGGCTGGGGGGTCCCGCCCAGGCGAGAGGGGCGCGTGACGTCATAAACGGTCGAAACTGAAGAATCATAGAAACAAATCCACTCACGCTAGAAGGTCGCGGTTGGTGCCAAAATTCTCAGGATGTAGTCTACTTTCGATTAAAAATCTAAAAAAAATCACCCCCCCCCCCCTCCTTGTAATGCTGATCGTTTTGGTTCATCAATTGCAGTATTGAACCTTTCGAATAAAGCGAAAAAGAAAGTTCATCTCCTCAAAATTTGATGGTTTACGTTTCAAGATTTGACCGATTTGATTCAAGAACCGATTTTGATGAAATTTGGTACATAGGCAATTTGGTAAGGAGGCACTTAAGGGTTTAGTTGTGTCGCGAAGCTTTTGATTATCGTCAGTCACTTCTAAGCGGTGAAGAATACGAGTTGTAATTATTTTCATAGCTCAAAAACTCCCGAATTAAAGATACCTATTGTTTTTTTACCAATTTAATAGAGAATTGAATTTTTAGAGTCGAATAAGACCACCCAGAGTCTTAGGGTCTCACCTACAGGTACCAACCGTTCGCTCCCTATAAGAGTTGAACTTGAAACAAATCAGTAGGTATGAATTGTAAAAGATTGTTCACTGACGGAAATTAGTCTAATCTCCTATTACATTTCAAATTTTGAATTGTTTATTTCGTCGAATTGAGTTTCAAGTCAGTTGTGTTTCCCCATTTGCAGCTTTTGGTTTATTATTTTCAATAACGAACCTTTGGAATCGACCAGGAAAAAAAATGTTTAACCCCCTCTCAAAATTTGATAGTTCACGTTTCAAGGTACGTAGAATCCAAAAATCGAATAAAAACGCTGCAAATCATTGCTCAAAGGTTTGTTATTTTCTGTATAGATCACCCTTCT
This sequence comes from Apolygus lucorum, assembly GCA_009739505.2. Lineage (NCBI taxonomy): Eukaryota > Metazoa > Arthropoda > Insecta > Hemiptera > Miridae > Apolygus > Apolygus lucorum. The sequence goes on along the minus strand of CM019178.2, from coordinate 5,640,306 downwards.
GTATAGATCACTGGTTCTCCATCAATAGCACCTACCACCATCTGTATTCTCCCTTGACCTTCCCTCTCAAATTTCAGCTTCCTGCGTTCAATAGGATTGAAAATGGCTTCGGAGCTCACTCAGCTGATCAGTGATCTGAGGAGTGAATAAGATCTCCTCGAATGCTGGAGACGCCTGGAAGAGCACTTCCATTCAATAGGGTTGAAAATGGCTTCGGAGCTCACTCAGCTGATCAGTGATCTGAAGAGTGAAGAAGCCTTTGAGCAATGATTTGCAGCGTTTTTTACCCACCAACATTTTTTTACCTACCAGCTAGGTACTACCTACACACCATACTGGCTTCACACCTTCACAATCAAGTTTATTAGAAAGAACTAAACGCTTCACACTCGATTGGAAAAATAGAAAGCTTCATATGGAAATTTGATTACTGGTTACGCAAAAGGCAAAACTGTATACAAATCGAAGAAATGAACAGCGATCGGATTTTGGTCCGATAAAATTTGAATGGAGATTAGACCTCTTTTGCGATTCACACTCATGATTCTGTTTTATCGAAGGAAAACTTTCAAGTACTCGTAGGGACCGAACGGTTTGTCCTACAGAGCTCCGGGTGGTCTCAAAAATTTTTAAAAATTCAATACTATTTAAAATTGGTGAAAAAACGATACCTTTATTTCGAGAGTTTTCGAGCTAGGGCACTCTTGAAAATTTCAACCCTTAATTTTCACCCCTTAGAAGTGACCTACATCAACCAAAACCTTCGCGGCACAACTAGACCCCAAATGGAGCCCATATACCAAATTTGAACCAAATCGGTCCAGTGTTGCTAAGAAAATTGCCGCGTGCGGCGTACGGCGGACGGACGGAAATTTTTTTATTCGATTTTCGTATTCTACGTACCTTGAAACGTAAAACATCAAATTTTGAGGGGGGTTAAATTGTTTTTTCTTGCTCGATTCCAAAGGCTTATTATTGAAAATAATAAACCAAAATTTGATCGTCCGTCCGCCTAACGGTACTTTCCCCACTTAGCATTGACCGATTTTGATGAAATTTGGTATGTAGGCTCCATTTGGGGTCTAGTTGTGCCCCGAAGATTTTGGTTGATGTAGGTCACTTCTGAGGGTCGAAAAATAAGGTTTGAAATTTAGAAAACACCCTAACTCAAAAAATTTTGATATAAAGGTATTGTTTTTCCTTCTATTTAAGATAGTTTAGAATTTTTTGAGACCACGCGGAGCTTGTAGGACAAACCGTTCGCTCCCTACGAGAATTTAAGGGTTGGACGTACGATAAACCAGTAACACGAGTGTGAATAGGAAAAGAGGCCTAATCTCGTTTCAAATGTTAGCAGATCGAAATACGATCGATGTTTTTCTTCAAGTTGGTTGGTGGTAAGAATGGCAAAGCCATGTTCTTTGCAGACAGACGAGTGATCTATATAGAAAAATAATAAACCTTTGTGTAATAATTTGCAGCGTTTTTGCCCAACTTTCGAACACGGGAGGAAAAACGGTGCTATGCGAGATCTCAATGGATATGCAAATTTTCGTCTTACTTAATTTGTATCGAAATAAAACGAATTATTCTTGAGTTGAAAGATTTCGAGCTATGACGCTTTCAAATTTTGAACCTCACTTTTTCATTAATTGAAACAAACTGACGGCAACCTTAAGTTTCTGGGCCCAAGTAAACCCCAGATGGAAGCTATAATCCTGAATTTCATTAATTTCGGTAAACGGCAGAAGAAGAGAAACAATAGGAGATAACGGTAAACGGAAGGACTTTTATGTCCGATTTATGAAATCTTCGTACATATAGACCTAAAACTACACATTCAGGTAAGGGTTGAAAATTCCACTTTAAATTCCATTTAAAAGAACCTTTTGATAGGTACGAAAGATTGGCGTTCCACTTTGTTGAGGCCCTATAGTTTTCCCGATGTTATAATTTGATGACGACATATCCTTGAACTTAAATTTGAGGTTTTTGGATCAAAGTTTCGGTGTTTTAGAGCAGGTTTGAAATGTTTGCTTGATGTTCGGTTTTAGATTTGCAACGCTTTACCCATTCCGAAAAGGTAGAAACGTAGAATCTCTCTGATCTACGTTTGAGATAAGACGTAGAGATCTCTCTAAGAGTATGTTTGATACTTCAACCTTCGACGGTAGCACTGATTAGTTGAGGTAGGGAAACCATGTGCAACGGGGGATTCTCTTGTCAACATGTTGGTCTAATAATTCGAATCAATGGGGCGACGCTGTGTCAATAATGATGGAGAGGGCTGCGGTCAGTTCTCGACAACCCAGCTCGGTCGTACACCCGGAAACCACCAGATCAGTTACGATAGATCTAAACCTACCGAAACAGTTTTCAACGAGAGCCATCATCTTGCTTCCTCACCACCAAAGTGCAGTAGTTCAATGAAAAATTTGTATCCTCCAACGCATCCACTTATACGAAATAATAGTTTGCGATTTTGATGAACTGAGTCAGGCAGTAGATGGTCCTCTATAAATTGTTTCGTCTTGACCACGAGCAAACATAGTACATGAACTCAACCTTTTCTAAATCACTGATTTCTCACGGTGTAATCGCCTCATTTTACTCAAATTTGGAGGATAGTTAAAAATTGGTTCCAGAATGATTCAATATGAATTTCATTGCGATCTGATCAGCAAAAATGTCAGCACACGTTGGAAAAATTGGCAAACATGAGGAAGAATCCTAAGTCGTACTAATGTTTCTAAGTTTAGGAAACTATTAACTAGATCGTGGAGTTCATGATTCGTGACGCTCCGATCAATGTGGCGCTCCTGATTCTTTTAAAAATGTTTAATCGAAAGTAGACCTCATCCAGAAAATTTTGACACCAGCCGTTCTCTTTTTGGATGATTGGATCTTTTTCTATGATTTTTAAAAGTTTCGAATGTTTATGACGTCACACGTCCCTTCTGCCTGGGCGGGACCCCCCAGCCCACTGTGACGTCATAAACATTTGAAACTTTGAAAAATCATAGAAAAAGGTCTTCTTACGCTAGAAGGTCACGGTTGGTGTCAAAATTCTCAGAATGAGGTCTAGTTTATATTAAAAAATAACAATAAACAGTTTTTCCGACCCATGCGCACATCTCATTCAAACATTTCTGCACTGAAGCAGGTTCAAGATGTCCTTGTTATTTTGGTTTATTATTTTCAATAATAAGCCTTTGAAATCGAGCAAGAAAAAAAAAATTTTAACCCCCCCTCAAAATTTGATGTTTTACGTTTCAAGGTACGTAGAATCCGAAAATCGAATAAAAAATTTTCCGTCCGTCCGCCGTACGCCGTCAGCCATCCGCCGTACGCCGTACGCGGCACTTTTCTTAGCAACACTGGACCGATTTGGTTCAAATTTGGTATATGGGCTCCATTTGGGGTCTAGTTGTGCCGCGAAGCTTTTGGTTGGTGTAGGTCACTTCTAAGGGGTGAAAATTAAGGGTTGAAATTTTCAAGAGTGCCCTAGATCGAAAACTCTCGAAATAAAGGTATCGTTTTTTCACCAATTTTAAATAGTACAGAATTTTTAAAAATTTTTGAGACCACCCGGAACTCTGTAGGACAAACCGTTCGGTCCCTACGAGTATTTGAAGGTTTTCCTTCGATAAAACAGAATCATGAGTATGAATCGCAAAAGAGGTCTAATCGCCGTTCAAATTTTATCTGACTAAAATGCGATCGCTGTTCATTTCTTCGATTTGTATACAGTTTTGCCTTCTGCGTAACCAGTAATCAAATTTCCATATCAAGCTTTCTATTTTTCGAATCGAGTGTGAAGCGTTTAGTTCTTTCTAATAAACTTGATTGTGAAGGTGTGAAGCCATTATAGTGTGGGAGGTAGTACCTACCAATAGTTGGTAGGTAAAACAATGTTTGTAGGTAAAAAACGCTGCAAATCATTGCTCACTGATCAGCTGAGTGAGCTCCGAAGCCATTTTCAATGCTATTGAATGGAAGTGCTCTTCCAGGCGTCTCCAGCATTCGAGGATATCTTCTTCACTCCTCACATCACTGATCAGCTGAGTGAGCTCCAAAGCAATTTTCAATCCTATTGAATGGAGGTGCTCTTCCAGGCGTCTCCAGCATTCGAGGAAATCTTCTTCACTCCTCACATCACTGATCAGCTGAGTGAGCTCCAAAGCCATTTTCAATCCTATTGAATGGAAGTGCTCTTCCAGGCGTCTCCAGCATTTGAGGAGATCTTCTTCACTCTTCAGATCACTGATCAGCTGAGTGAGCTCCGAAGCCATTTTCAATCCTATTGAACGCAGGAGCTGAAATTTGAGAGGGAAGGTCAAGGGAGAATACAGATGGTGGTAGGTGCTATTGATGGAGAACCAGTGATCTATACAGAAAATAATAAACCTTTGAGCAATGATTTGCAGCGTTTTTTTTTTTTGTGGCAGTTATACAACTCACCCAACTTTATTGCTTGGTTTTTATTTACAGTAGAGGTGTGTCGGTACAGCTGTACCGGGACTGTGGAACCGAGTATCAGGTTGGAACGGTTCCACGCAGTGACAAAAACTCGACCCTTACCGGTCCAGTTCCACGGACTGATAAGATATCTTAAGATGGCTCTGGACCGGGAAGAGAATCTTTTCTATCGGTCCAGTTCCATCCTCACCAATCAGAATGATCTGATCAATCATCTCATCAATCTGATCATTCTGATTGGTGAGAATGGAACTGGACCGGTAAGGATGTAACCGGACCGATAAGATATCACAGAGAATGGTTCAATGGCTCTGGACCGGTAAGCATGGATCTTGTTCTCAGTTCTGTTCCATGTTGTACCTGGAAGCGCCCTTACTACTTCCATGGACTGAGAATGGTTCATGGAATGGCTCTTGAGCGGGAAGTTATCTTCTGGACAGGTTAGCATGGAAGTTGTCTCCAGTTTTATTAATTTATTATTGTCATGTTAAGTTCTTAAACTGCAACGTCATAATTCTTTCCTTGAATTGTTTGGTAACTATTAGTTATAATAAATTGCCTCTTTTGTAACACTTGTTCAAATTCCTTCCTTTTAGCGAATTGTCAAGGAAAATGATGCTATTGTATTGCAAGTTGAGATCATAAGCATGGAAGAAGGACGATAGGGATTTGACTGCCTGCTTCATCCATGCCATGTGAGTGGGATTTGATCGCCTGTATCGGTAATGGAACTGTACCGGTAATTTGGAACGGTTACATCTTTGTCACCGTAACCGTTGGAACCGTTCCAGGGAAATGCCTGGACCGACACACCCCTAATTTACAGCTCTTTTTAACACAGAATGTGTTTTTGCGATGACCTACCGAAAAAAAATCGTCACGAAAAAGCGACAGAAAAAACATCTGGTGATATGTTTATTGGTTGTCATGTTAATGTCAACTCCACATTTATTATTGTTGTTTTTTATTTAACGGATGACTAGTATCGCAAAAACACATTCTGTGTTCCTATGATTTCATACAGAGTATGGAAAAAGAAATAAACCGGGGGTGCAGGGGGGCGGAGCCCCCCGCCGAGGCGCAAAGCGCCGAGTTTTACTCACCAGACCTCAAAATATTTTTGTTTGGCAACAGGGAGATGGAAAATTTGACGTTCTTTCTAACGGTGCTCTTACATACTTACTTACATTTACACGGTAAATAAAAGTACCTAGTTATTATCACGAAAAAATGTTGAAATTGAATAAACTTGAAGAAACAAGGGTTAGAATATTGCTAAGAGACATTTTTTGTTGGAAATTAGTTGTATAATCGATCCCTTGAAGGTTGAACACCTTAGGTTGGGTGATTTTGGGGCCAAACAAAATCTGTAAATTAAAATCAGATTTTTCCAATTTTTTCGGTCCTGTCCAATTCCTGAGCGTGACCTCAGACACAATCTGAAGTGGGCACACACTTTACTGCATAGTTTTGAAGACATGGCATTTTGGAAATTTGAGGGAACTTTACTTTTTGTAGGTCGTGAGAACAGTTGTACGATGTGAGAAAAACATAGTTGTAGGGCGCAAGAATGCAGGTGGGTTCTGAGAAAAACTCCTTCAAACGACTTACATAAAATATATTTTGATTGAATCTAAATTGCTGAGACCTTTTCAACGGATCGAAACATTTTTAGTAGTATCTACATACGTTTCAGCCTTCAACGTTTCAGACAGAGCAACGTAATATTTCAATTTACATTACAAAGAATAGGAATAGTAGGTACCTAACTCTTGAAAGAATTTTCATTTTAACACAGAGAGCAGTTAGCACAAGTCGATATCAACAGTCTGCTCAAGTATCTTCCTCCTTAAAATAATGAATAGAAAAATGGTAACATCCTCTGCAGGCAATCAACACGAATAATATCGCAGCACTAGTGTCTTGCAAATATTTTGGCATTAGAGCAGTCAATAATCCGAGCTTTGAAAACTGCTCTACTAGCAATTTGGTATTGGCACACATTTTGCACATGCCCTTTATGAAACGTGATGGAAAACCACCCAAAAAGGCTTAAATTTACGGAATGACAATTAGTCAACTTGTAGTCGACTGCTTTCAAGAATTTGGCATGGAGGTTTTTGAGTGAATCACACCGAACTCGCTTATTTTTTTCAACTCCCTTTTTTTTATGCAATTTTTTTTTCCTGGGCATAAATTTGACGCTTCATCATCTTCGTTATTATTGTAGTGCAAGTTTTGTAAAACTTTGGAGGAAATGGCACCAAGGTGCGTCAGTACACGAGATCGTCTGAGGATCTTGGTATTACCAGCCACGATTTGGCCAAATTCCCTTCTTTTCTTTCTGCCTTTTAGCTGTCCATGATTGTCTCGTAATTGATGCTTGATTTTATGTCATCTTCACCTCACAATGTTGCCGTGTACCCGCCTCCGCTATGCATGTCAGGTAGGATCTGGCCAAACCCAATCAAAGATCTTGAGCTAAAACTCCACGTGTTACTGGTTTGAATTCATCTTTTTCATTCACGGAATTTCCAAATCCTTGTTTGATTCCTTTTAAAGACCTAAAATTATTTTCGAGTTTTTGATCAAATAAGTCCGATTTCAATAAAATGTGCGTTGGCGTCCTCAACGTGATAATCCACAATTTGGTTGTGGATTTTGTTAGTTTTTTGTGATTTTGAGCCTTGGGACTCAATCAATTGATCACCGAATTTATTGGATAAAATTATGTATAGGTGTGGAAACACCGAATTTCAAAAAATATATATAAATACCTATTAATTCCATCAGTGGCTATTTTTTGATCGTTTCACGCAGTAGTGGTCACAGAGATGGTGGGGGGGGGGGGGGCATCGTGAAGGATTGTGTGTTGCTGGTGGGACGTCAGATAAACCCAAAGGTGGCAAACACATTAGGTAACTTTTTTTCACTTCTGCATTTTTCCCCCCTACAAAAGTCAATTTTTCAAACACTTCATTCATGAACATAACACACAGGATCATCATTTACCATTGGTCATTGTTCTCGTCGTTTAACGGTCGCCCCTCGGAAGTAGGGACAAACCCCTCTGTTTGAGATAGCAGGTCGATAGCTGATAGGGTTGATCGTGGTCAAGACGGAGTAAGCGGGCGTTTAGTTCACTTGGTTGCCAGGCAACCGCATGGCTCAATTCGATTCATGTGCCTCGAGCGCCTATCAATACCTGACCCTTTAGCTACTTGGTCTAAGGTTTCAAACATTGAGCTGTATCATGTATCATACAGTCATGATCCTTCTTATATGGTAAAGTAATTAAAGCATACCTAAATATAAAATAAAAACTTCGTTGGGTCGGATACGACCCACTTCACCTGTCTGTCAATTTTTCGGCATTTTTGATGAAAATAGTGAAAAGCAAGTACTATGTTCCATTTTACACTCAATACATTAACCTTTTAATAAACAAACACAATACTTCCCCTACATATTATTATGTCCACGACTAGTCTTTATAAATCAAATAGGTAAATACTAGTGGTTTAAATGACTAGATAATTGGCAATGAATTAACTTGTTAGAAAACTACAATGGAATAAGTATATGAATGTAATAATAAATATACCCATATCCAGATCACAATTAGACAATTTTCCGGACGTTATTTCTAATAGAAACTTTCTGAAGTCTTCCTGAAAGAGTACCCTTACGGGGTTTCAAAAAAGTGAGTAGGAGGAAGAGGATTAAAAACTACTCCCTCAGTGTCGGATCCAACTAGTACCGACGAATCACAAGGTACATTTTGCCTCAGTTAACTGGGTAGGTATGATTATATTTGAAATTGTTGAGGAAAATATAGAAATGGTTGGTCTTCGGACTCTTTTCAAATCTAGATTGTATCTAATAGTTAGACATTTTTAAACAATATTATAAAATTGAAAACACTGCAGCAACAACAATCCAACTAAAAATTTTCGGTTTTGAGTTAAATTTATAGTTTTAAAATTAAATTTATAGTTATCAACACCCGTTTAGAACTCGTACCTCGCTCGATCTAGTGGTGACTCAAGAAACTTTCAACTCTTTTTGAATTTCAGATTTTCAAGAAGTTCCTCTTGTCAAGTTTTAAAATTTAACTTAGAAATAGGATAGAATTATGCCACCATACTGCTCCCTAAAATGATCCTCGAATTTAAAACGCTTCAAATCATTGCTCAAAGGTTTATTATTTTCTGTATAGATCATCCTTCTGTATAGATCACTGGTTCTCCATCAATAGCACCTACCACCATCTGTATTCTCCCTTGACCTTCCCTCTCAAATTTCAGCTCCTGAGTTCAATAGGATTGAAAATGGCTTCGGAGCTCACTCAGCTGATCAGTGATCAGAAGAGTGAAGAAGATCTCCTCGAATGCTGGAGACGCCTGGATGAGCACTTCCATTCAATAGGATTGAAAATGGCTTTCGAGCTCACTCAGCTGATCAGTGATGTGAGGAGTGAAGAAGATCTCCTCGAATGCTGGAGACGCCTGGAAGAGCACCTCCATTCAATAGGATTGAAAATGGCTTTGGAGCTCACTCAGCTGATCAGTGATGTGAGGAGTGAAGAAGATATCCTCGAATGCTGGAGACGCCTGGAAGAGCACTTCCATTCAATAGCATTGAAAATGGCTTCGGAGCTCACTCAGCTGATCAGTGATCTGATCAGTGAGCAATGATTTGCAGCGTTTTTTACCTACAAACATTGTTTTACCTACCAATTTTTTTACCTACCACACCTACTTATAGTGTGGTAGGTACTACCTACCACACTATAATGGCTTCACACCTTCACAATCAAGTTTATTAGAAAGAACTAAACGCTTCACACTCGATTCGAAAAATAGAAAGCTTGATATGAAAATTTGATTACTGGTTACGCAGAAGGCAAAACTGTATACAAATCGAAGAAAATTTCTTCATTTAATGAACAGCGATCGCATTTTAGTCAGATAAAATTTGAACGGCGATTAGACCTCTTTTGCGATTCACACTCATGATTCTGTTTTATCGAAGGAAAACCTTCAAATACTCGTAGGGACCGAACGGTTTGTCCTACAGAGCTCCGGGTGGTCTCAAAAATTTTTAAAAATTCTGTACTATTTAAAATTGGTGAAAAAACGATACCTTTATTTCGAGAGTTTTCGAGCTAGGGCACTCTTGAAAATTACAACCCTTAATTTTCACCCCTTAGAAGTGACCTACATCAACCAAAAGCTTCGCGGCACAACTAGACCTCAAATGGAGCCCATATACCAAATTAGAACCAAATCGGTCCAGTGTTGCTAAGAAAAGTGCCGCGTACGGCGTACGGCGGACGGACGGAAATTTTGGTTTATTATTTTCAATAATAAGCCTTTGGAATCGAGCAAGAAAAAAAAATTTTAACCCCCCCTCAAAATTTGATGTTTTACGTTTCAAGGTACGTAGAATACGAAAATCGAATAAAAAAAATTTCCGTCCGTCCGCCGTACGCCGTACGCCGTACGCGGCACTTTTCTTAGCAACACTGGACCGATTTGGTTCAAATTTGGTATATGGGCTCCATTTGGGGTCTAGTTGTGCCGCGAAGCTTTTGGTTGATGTAGGTCACTTCTAAGGGGTGAAAATTAAGGGTTGAAAATTTCAAGAGTGCCCTAGCTCGAAAACTATCGAAATAAAGGTATCGTTTTTTCACCAATTTTAAATAGTATTGAATTTTTAAAAATTTTTGAGACCACCCGGAGCTCTGTAGTGTAATACCTAGTTTTCCCAGCGATGGCCGATGGATTACCCTGAAATGAAAACTGATATTACAAAGACCTTGCGCTTATGGACTAGTATGTTCTCTAGTGCACTTACCGTGTTTCGGATCAATGGTTTGCAGTTGGTAGCGGAAGGCGTTGATGTTCGTTGACTAGGTGAGTCCCTTTGGAAACACCGAAAAACAATATTCTTCGTCTGAAGTTTACCAGGTAAGTATAATTTGACTCTTTATTGCGTTATTGTGTATAATTTGCTTTGTTGATCAACATTAACTCTTTTCCTTTGTTTCAGGTTCTTCAAGACTCAGGTAAGTGAATTTACGTCCTGCAATCTACAAGTGACTCTACTTTTACTTCAATCAAGGTAAGTTATTCAGGTAAGTATTTTATTAATAGACGTAATTTCTGATCCTATTACGCTCCAGGAAACTGCTCAGGTAAGTATTCAAAAGTCAGAACGCCAGTTCGGGAACAAAAGGTAAAAATCTCTATTTAAACGAAAAATACTTTGAACATTCAATAAATGGCATAAAAACGTCTTAATCTCAATGACTTTAACTTCAGAATTATCAAGGTAAGTAATAGAGATAGGTCCCTGATGGGGTTAACCTATATCTGTCCACGTGGTGGGTTGTTACCAAACACCACGAGATCGAGAACAAGAACACGGTGTTACGAAACACCACGAGATCGATAACATCAACTAAAAGTCCCTTTTGGACATCAAAATACAAGAAAATTTATACCTAGGAGGAACTCCAAAGCAACAATTAATACAAAATGAATTTAGTTTACCGGTTTTGACTATTATGAGAGAGAGAGTTCGTGGGGATGGTCCAGGTGGAAATGCGGCGGTCGTCCAGAATCTTCGTGGAGTACTTGGGAGGGCGCAATCGTACACCAATGTATCCAGGCTCGAGGATCTGGTTGCGAATTATCAATCGGTGACTCTAATTGACTTCACTTGTCATAAAAACTGTCCTTTCACTATTCCTGCTGCCTCACAGCTTGCTAACACTTGTACATACTTCTGGGTGAGCGCTCGATCAAGACACGACTAAGGGCTTCAAGATGGCGTTGCCCTCAGCCGTGTCCCCCCCCTACACGACCTTCCCCTACCTGGTTACTCCTTCGCACTGGCCTGGATGGTGCTGCCGCCTGGTAGTGGCCGCGGTCCCTCCACTTCCATACGATCCTCTGTGCATGGAAGGCTTCTCTTCAGGATCAACTTGGGTATGGATCTGGTGGAGCTCTGTGGTGATGGATCACCACACTCCTCCCTTCTCAAGAGGCCGATGTCCTCATCGGCTTTCTTCCGTCCCTCCGGGGTCACTGGGGGCAGAGGCAGCGGCAGGTTGGGACGCGACTCTATCAGCGCCTGCTCATAACGCCATCGGCGGCATCCTGTACAATCTGCAGGTCTGGCCTTTCGGTGTTCCCGGAGTTTGCATGGCATCGGGTGATCTGGATGGCCCATCGGAAACTTCTTGCACCTCGTCACTAGTCGGTTCCAGAACGTCTTACAGCTTTGGCAGCGAAATCCGGTTATTACTCTGTCTGGCTTTCCGCAGATGGGGCAGTCGCTCAAAACAAGCCTCGGCGTCAAGTCCATCGCGCTGGTCTGGTCCTTTTGTGATATTGGTGAGAACGGTGGGGCGGTGTCCTCTTTGGGTCCCAAGCCCTTTTCCTCGTCCTCGCAATCCATTTCCGACTCCTTTCCTGAGAGCTCGGGTGTCGACGTCTGGTGTGTCAGTGGCAACGGCTTTTCAATCGGGTGGGATTCGCCCTCCGTCCAGGTGTCGTCTCCATCCTCCTCTGCGCCCAGCCTCTCCCGCAACGTCTGCATTTGGTGTCTGAGTATGGCGACTTCCCTTATGACGGCTGGTGGAGGCTGAGACTCTGACAAGGTTGTGGTTCGTAGACAGTCCGCCAGCTGGGTTATGCAATTCATGACTATCGCCAGCTGTCGCGGCTTCCCCTCGAGCAGTCCGACAGTCCCTCCGATGACGATCATTGCCTCCACAGTTCCATCTCGGTCTTCGGTTCCTCCCTCCAGTTGTCCTATCACCCTATCTACTCCGGTCGCAGTCATGGCAGCCTAGTCAGTTCCTCCTGCAACAGAATATGGCCGTAGTCACCACTTTTGTCAAACTCTGTTGAAACTCGCATCCTTTCCTCTCATCCTCAGGTTGTCCCTAGACTTCCTACTCTCCCAACGACCTCCCTCGGGCAACAAGATCCCGCCGGACAATGGCGACCGCCCGCGCCCGGAATTCTCCCCATCTCGGCCCGAATCGGTCCGACCAACGTCGTGGCTCCCCTCCCTCTCAACATGGGTCAAAGGTATTCCGGATAAACATCTCCAGGTAAGTTTCTTTTAACTTTTAATTATTTATTGTTTACAATTTACATATTTACTCTTTACTAATTTCTACATATATTATCTTTTCTCTTTTTGTAATTAACTTTTGTTTTATTTATTTACAGGTACATGCAGGACTTGGACCTACTCCGCTCCATGGCACATCCGCACACAGCCCAGGTAAGGTATCCGGTGCGGCTGGTACTCTGGCTCAACCGGCTGGGATGAGGCCTGTGGGTCGCTGGTTTCAGCTTCGGCTTGACTCGCCTCCCCTGGCGTCGTTCCTCTTGGTCGTCGTATAGTTGAGTCGGCATCCATGTCGGAAGTCCCTTCATTGTCCTTCTCGTCCGTCCTCTCCTCGGGGACCACTTCTTCGGGTGTGACTGGGGTACTGGTTACGCCAGTCACCGGATCGGCGGTTGTGGCCTCCAACCGGCACAGGTGAAAATGTGTCACCAACTCCGGCGAGTCCTCCACTCCACCGTCCGCGTTCATCCGCGTCTTCATTTTCGTTCGCGGCCCATTCCAGAAACTCCAGAAGGCCTTTCCCCTGTCAGGCGGGGCCGCCATTGGTCTAGCGCCACCTCCAGGTCCATTGTGGGATCCAGGGTGACGCCGTGACTGGCTGATTCCTCGCCCACGCAGGCGCCAAGCCAGTTGCAGTCGTTTCCTGGCCAGTCTTGAGATTCGCCGCAACACTCTCACCAATCGAGTGATAGCGGTCGATGGGACAGCAACCGTCCCGCGTCTGGTCGCGTTTCTTGCGGTCTCGTCATTCGTGGCTTCGCTTGCTGGGACCTCGTGGACCGGCTCTGCCACAGGTTCCTGCTCCGCCTGAGATCCGGAGCATGGTTGTTCGGTCGCAGGTGGCATTTCCTCGCCCTTGTTTCCTTGCGAAACCGGTGAGGTGAGCCCGTGGTTTGCTGGCCCATCCATCAGCTGCTGGTTCTCCTCCCGCAGCTCCACAAGCTGTGCCTGTGTGAAGTCGACCAAACAAGCGACGTGATGGTACTCTTGCTGCTGCAGCTCGTCGGGATCTGCAGCCCTTCCTTCTTCCTTGTCCGGAAGTCGTCCACTATCATCTGTGTGAGTGAGCTCCTCGTCCGTTAGGGGGTGCTCGTTTTCAGGCTCCCTGGGGATTTCCAAGGGGCAATCCTTCGGTACATTTGGCTTCTGCTGGACATTGTCCATTTGGTCTTTCCTTTTCTCTAATCGCCGACCCGCCGCTAGCCGCTCCAGGCTTTTCACGGTGCTGGGGTCTCGGATCAAGGTTCCGATGGTCAGACGTTCGCCAGTCTGAGGGTGGTCCATCTCCGCCGCCCCTATGTCGGTTCGGATCCTGATGGGGAACTTCTCCAAGAGGTCCAACCCCAAAAGACTGAGTCCAGAGTCCGGCCGGTCGAATATGAAGAAGCCATGCATAGTGGTGACCGGTCCGATTGTCACTGGAGTCGTCTGTACTCCTCGGAGTAACATCCTCTGTCCGTCCGCTCCCCACAATTCCTCTGTGGTCGGTTGGATCTCCACCCCGGGAATAGGCTCGGAAAGCGCCGAAACCGTGGCTCCGGTATCCAGCACCATTTTGCGATCGGTGTCTCCCAATCGGACGGGTACGTATATCACCGGCCTTATGGTGAGTTTAGCGGTTGTCTGGAATGCGACCAAGTCGTCGTCTCGCTTCTCCTTTTCAGGTTCGCTAGGTGTTGGTGCGGCAATGGCCGCTGTTGTCGCTGAAGTGGGCACCGGAAATGGGAATCTGGCCATTATCTGCTCCCTCCTGGCACACTCGGCTTCATAGTGGTCCTTGGAGCCGCAGAAATCGCACAAGTAGTCCGCGACGACCATCGTGGGACAATATGCAGTGTAGTGGCCCCACTGACCGCAATAGTGGCAGAAAGGACGCAGTTTTGGGGGAGCCGGTTCCCTTGGAGGGAATCTCCTTCGGGGCCCTTCTCCCTGCATGGGTGTCAATGGCGGCGTTCGAACTCCGCTAGGACCACTGCGGTTTGGGCACCTAGCCGCGAAGTGTCCCACCTCTCCGCATCCGTAGCATTTTCGTGGCTCCTGATTCAATATTCCGGCCACGTCCCACCTGAGCTCAGGTTCACGATCCTCGCAGGCAGTTTCCTCCCACTCCTCGGCCCGCTCGACGGCCTCCTCCAGAGTCTCGGTGGTTCCTCCTCGCAAGAACAAACTGATATCCTTGTCCACCCCCCGGATGAACGCTCGCAGAGTTTTCTGCTGGATCCACGCCCGCCTTCGTGCTGGAGGAAGGTTTTCCTCCGCTTCTACAGCGCACGATGCCAGGTTCAACAGTCGCTCCGCATATTTTCGAAGAGGTTCTCCCACCTGTCTCTTTGTCGTCCACAGCTTGACATTTGCTTGTTCGGGGTTTTCCTTTCCATACCAGCGGAGAATTTTGGCCTTTAAGCGGTCATAGGGTTGTTCACCCGTCGCTTCAATCAGGAACCGCTTTACCCCTCCTTTCAGTCGCGCCCTCAGGAACTGTACCTTCTGTACCTGTGTCAATGCGGTAGTGGCTTGTTCCACCTCCGAGAAGAATTGTTGTGCGGAAATGCATCCGGATTCATCGGGGTTCCACACGTCCACTTCCATGAACAGCGACCTCGGAAGTCCGGTACCCTGCTCTTCGGGTTTCGGAACTCCTCGCTGTGTGGCGAAAAAGTGTCCCATCTGCGCCATCGCGGAGGTGACAGCGTCCATCATTTCGCGTCCAATTTCCGCGTCGTCTCCTCCGTCAGTCATCTCGGAATTCAGGTGTGAAAATATTTATACAAAAAAAAAAGAATGGTAAAAGTTTTCACTTTGTCACTATCGGTTGTTATTTTTCAAGGTAGGTAACTGCGCGAGAACGGGTGTTCCGCGAGAGTTCACGGGTTCGGAACAGTGGTTCGGAACCGGTAACAGAACGTTGGGTGGCTGTTCCGATCCAAGAACGAGTTTCTGTACTCGTTCGAGTTTCGGTAACAGGTACTTCGAACCGTTCCCTTGACTCGGGAACAACGGTTCTCGGAACGTGTTGACGTTACGGAACCCGCTGGCTCGAAACTTGATGTTACGGATCGTCGACCCGAAACCCGATGACCCGCCCGAGAGTCGTTCCGATACGGTTCGTATCCAGAACTCAGAACCAACGAGAAAATCGACCCGGATCGTCCGACAAGAGAGGACCCGGAACGCAGCGGTCCGCCCAAGATTTACACGGGAGAACGTCGCTAGGACAACCTGATATCTCGCTAGTTCGCTCACACTCCTGTTCCTCTGCTCACGAGTGGTTTTATGTCTACGGCCGTATTCTTTGTTTTTACAGAAAAACAATGTCCTACGCTCGTAATTTTCTTTGTCAATGTTCAACAAAATAAATTCTGAATAAACAATTCGATTGATATTCCTATAACACCTCTGATCAGTCTCCTGGGCAATTTTTCTACTAGTCAGCGCAAGGCGAACTGAAGGTTCGTGATAGTTTGGTACCTATCAAAATCACACCGCGGGCCACCAATTTGTAATACCTAGTTTTCCCAGCGATGGCCGATGGATTACCCTGAAATGAAAACTGATATTACAAAGACCTTGCGCTTATGGACTAGTATGTTCTCTAGTGCACTTACCGTGTTTCGGATCAATGGTTTGCAGTTGGTAGCGGAAGGCGTTGATGTTCGTTGACTAGGTGAGTCCCTTTGGAAACACCGAAAAACAATATTCTTCGTCTGAAGTTTACCAGGTAAGTATAATTTGACTCTTTATTGCGTTATTGTGTATAATTTGCTTTGTTGATCAACATTAACTCTTTTCCTTTGTTTCAGGTTCTTCAAGACTCAGGTAAGTGAATTTACATCCTGCAATCTACAAGTGACTCTACTTTTACTTCAATCAAGGTAAGTTATTCAGGTAAGTATTTTATTAATAGACGTAATTTCTGATCCTATTACGCTCCAGGAAACTGCTCAGGTAAGTATTCAAAAGTCAGAACGCCAGTTCGGGAACAAAAGGTAAAAATCTCTATTTAAACGAAAAATACTTTGAACATTCAATAAATGGCATAAAAACGTCTTAATCTCAATGACTTTAACTTCAGAATTATCAAGGTAAGTAATAGAGATAGGTCCCTGATGGGGTTAACCTATATCTGTCCACGTGGTGGGTTGTTACCAAACACCACGAGATCGAGAACAAGAACACGGTGTTACGAAACACCACGAGATCGATAACATCAACTAAAAGTCCCTTTTGGACATCAAAATACAAGAAAATTTATACCTAGGAGGAACTCCAAAGCAACAATTAATACAAAATGAATTAGTTTACCGGTTTTGACTATTATGAGAGAGAGAGTTCGTGGGGATGGTCCAGGTGGAAATGCGGCGGTCGTCCAGAATCTTCGTGGAGTACTTGGGAGGGCGCAATCGTACACCAATGTATCCAGGCTCGAGGATCTGGTTGCGAATTATCAATCAGTGACTCTAATTGACTTCACTTGTCATAAAAACTGTCCTTTCACTATTCCTGCTGCCTCACAGCTTGCTAACACTTGTACATACTTCTGGGTGAGCGCTCGATCAAGACACGACTAAGGGCTTCAAGATGGCGTTGCCCTCAGCCGTGTCCCCCCCTACGCGACCTTCCCCTACCTGGCTACTCCTTCGCACTGGCCTGGATGGTGCTGCCGCCTGGTAGTGGCCGCGGTCCCTCCACTTCCATACGATCCTCTGTGCATGGAAGGCTTCTCTTCAGGATCAACTTGGGTATGGATTTGGTGGAGCTCTGTGGTGATGGACCACCACACAACTACTATTAGTCTGGGGGGGGGGGGGGGAGATGATTTTCTTGGGGAACCATCTACATGCCAATTGGAACAATCCTACAACATTTCATCAAATTCGGATGAAAAATGTAGGTGTAATAGTTGTTGCAAGGATTTTACGTTTGCGCATGCGCAGAGGCTACGGTTTATTTGAGGGCCATGATTTTCATAGGGGACCATCTACACCCCTATCCGTATATGATCCCTGAAAATTTCATCGGAATCCGATGGAAAATATGGCTGTTACAAGGAATTCATGTTTGCACATGTGCTGCAACTACCTACTATCAGTTTGGGGGTTAAGATTGTTATATGGAACCATCTACACGCCAACCTGCACAATGGGGAATTCGCCTCGCATTTTTAAAACTTTTTTTCGAAATAGGGTTCACTGATGTGGAAGAAAACCAAACCATATACCTACTGTATAGTGTGCTGCTCGAAAGAGCATCCAAAAAATTTAGAGAATTTAAGGAAGGTGGAAATTTTAAATGTAGCGACAATCTATTTATGGGGGCAGCCATGTCCGGCTTTCTAACCAATCTGATTCCATTCATGGAGAGTCCTGTAAGCGTACATGAAACTATTAGCTTACGCACACAGGAGTGCTCTAACTGGGGGAGGGAAGAACACAGACGCGAAACTGACCAAAAGAAGCAATTTTACTCGCCTTTTTGGTTTATTATTTTCAATAATGAACCTTTGGAATCGACCAAGAAAAAAAAATTTTAACACCCCCTCAAAATTTGATGGTTTACGTTTCAAGGTACGTAGAATCCAAAAATCGAATAA
The DNA here is from genome assembly GCA_009739505.2 of Apolygus lucorum. Taxonomy (NCBI): domain Eukaryota; kingdom Metazoa; phylum Arthropoda; class Insecta; order Hemiptera; family Miridae; genus Apolygus; species Apolygus lucorum. The sequence continues at coordinate 5,622,086 of CM019178.2, read as the reverse complement.
AAATTTGGTCGTCCGTCCGCCGTACGCGGCACTTTTGCCACTCAGCATTGACCGATTTTGATGAAATTTGGTATGTAGGCTCCATTTGGGGTCTAGTTGTGTCCCGAAGCTTTTGGTTGATGTAGGTCACTTCTAAGAGTTCCAAAATCAATTTTGAAATTTTGAAAACGCCCTAACTCAAAAAATTTTGATATAAAGGTATTATTTTTCCTTCAATTTAAGATTCTATAGAATTTTTTAAGACCATCTGGAGCTCTGTAGGACAAACCGTTCGCTCACTACGAGAATTTAAAGTTTGGACGTACGATAAATCAGAAATACGAGTGTGAATCGCAAAAGAGGAATTAATCTAATCTCCTTCAGAGGAATTAAACTAATCTCCGTTCAAATTAAAGCTGACCGAAATGCGATCGATGTTTTTCTTCATGTTGGATGGTTGGTGGCTTTGCAGATGAGTGATCTATATAGAAAAATAAAAAATAATAAACCATTGTGTAATAATTTGCAGCGTTTTTTATCACTATTTTGGTTTATTATTTTCAATAATGAACCTTTGGAATCGACCAAGAAAAAAAAAATTTTAACACCCCCTCAAAATTTGATGGTTTACGTTTCAAGGTACGTAGAATCCAAAAATCGAATAAAAATTTTGCCGTCTGTCCGCCGTACGCCGTACGCGGCACTTTTGCCACTTAGCATTGTCCGATTTTGATGAAATTTGGTATGTAGGCTCCATTTGGGGTCTAGTTGTGCCCCGAAGCTTTTGGTTCATGTAGGTCACTTCTAAGGGTTCCAAAATCAATTTTGAAAACGCCCTAACTCAAAAAATTTTGATATAAAGGTATTGTTTTTCCTTCAATTTAGGATTCTATAGAATTTTTAGAATTTTTTGAGACCACGCGGAGCTCTGTAGGACAAACCGTTCGCTCCCTATGAAAATTTAAGGGTTTAAATTGAAATATATATATATATAATCAAAACACGAGTGTGAATCGCAAAAGAGGCCTAATCTCCTTTCAAATTAGAGCTGACCGAAATGCGATCGATGGTTGGTGATTTAGATTTTTTTAAATTTTTTTTCGATTTTTTTGTTGATTTTTATATTGGATGGATGGTGATTTTGTAGACGAGTGATCTATATAGAAAATAATAAACCATTGTGTAATAATTTGCAGCGTTTTTACCTATTAGTTTATCAAGCATTATTAGTTTTTATCTTCGCTTATTTAGTTTCTAAATTAGTTAGTTTCGTTATTTGAATCACATTTGAGTTTCGTGTGGTCACAAGGGCGCCTACAACTCTACCTGTTGACGTTTTCTGATACTATTTGCTGAGATACTTCTTTTACGCTTTGCCAGGGCACAGCAGTGTGAATGGGGTAGTTGCATGATATTTTTTTGTATTTTTTCTGTGTAGAGAATCTCTATTGAAGTACGAATCTGCAAATAAAACTCCCGGAAACGCTTCCAAAAAATTTAGAGATTTTTTCGAAAAACGGGATTTCGGATTCAGGCGGGAAAACCTACACACGGCTTGGACACTGCGGGGTGGGGGCTACGTCACGGGTGTGAAGGGGGCCAAGAGACCCCTTCCTTTGCCCGGGGGGTCCTTTGATAGCAACCCTCTGTTGGTTTGTTTACGTTCGTTTGTGGCAATAAAATTGGAGAATCACTCACACTTTGTGGTGCTTTCATACTGAATTTTGCTAGCTGTGCAATCGAAACATGTTGCATCAAAGATTTCGTTTCCTTCTGGCATTCCCTTCACTGTAACTTAAGCCTCATATGGTTGTGAAGAAATGCGGTGTTCTGGTGTTACTCGAGCCACAACCTCGCAAATTTGCTAGATTCTTCTAAGTTGGACATAACCAACATCGTTTTATTTAACAATTTACAAACACTCATTGGTACTAGGTACGTTGTACAGTATAATGACACTACAATGAAACTTCCAATAAATGAGCAACCATTTGGATGAAGAAGTACTACACACAAGAAATCACAATTACAACTGCCCTTTTACTATAAAAGTGTCAACTTACCTCACATTATTGGCTCCTTTTATTTCGGCGCTGACGAACTTGTTGTTATTGACGTAAAAATCGTACAAAATGCCAATATTTATGTACGGAATATTTTCCAGGGAAGCTACCTCGAAACTCTAGTCGATGGCTCTCCTTTTTGGCATATTGACATTTTATGTCAATACTTTGGCACATAAACGAAAAAAAAGTTACGGTTGTTTTTCTGATGATTTCTACTTACAGCCAAGTTGTTCCTATCGAACTTTATCTTCGTCATTCACGTTCGTAGAAAAATCGTTCACCATTCGTTGGAAAGCCCTACATTTACGCATAAATGATATACTGCCAAAACCGTTGTACTTACGGGAGAAAATGAGATATACCTACCCCTGAGTTAAAATAACTATCAACAACATTCGAAAGCAGACTGGGTAGCGGGAAAAGTGAAGACATGTGTTGCAGACTCGTATGCAAGCGTTTATTAAAAGCTTCTTGAAACTTTACAGTGAACATTATCTTTTCCAACCAATCAACTAATAAATTATGGTAAATACTGGTGTAAACTATAACAACTAACAACTCGGACCGCACTACGAGAAAGGCCCACCCGAAAAACTGATAACGTGATAACTATGACCGGGGTTAATCGAAGTACCCCGCGCCGATGTGCCCCCCGGGCATCGGCAAAACAGCCAAAATTATGCTTCAAAATTTTCAATTTAAACGATTAATTCAAACATAAAAAACCTGAAAAATATATTTCAATGTTTTTTTAATCATCACCATCATTTTGCAAGTACATTTCAATGTTTCTGACTCGAATTGTCCTCGATTGCAGTGATCTCAACGCACTCTATTGTGAGATTCTCGTTTAGGGGATGACGTAAGAGGTGTGGCCCGCCAACACTAAAAAGGATGGTACTTCTATAATGAAATACGGCTAAACTAAATGGAATTTCGAACTGAAAACTGGTCCATATTCGTTTTTTAAGTGCGCTAAATTCGAATCTGAAGTCAAAAACACGAAATTCCGACCCATGCAACTACCCCATTCGGTCAGTTTTTGCGTCGTTTTGCAAAAGGGACCACAGAGTGTGACGTCCTCAGCCTCCCTAGATTTTCGCGGTGTTTTTTGACAGAGGCTTCACTTGTTTAGGCATTTTATTCTACGGTAATTTTTTCCCTTGGGTATTTCTGGAGTCAAATGGCCCTATGGAGTCTAGGGCCCTATTATAGGATTTGATTTGAAATTCCAGAATATAAAATTGAGGCTAATTCCCCATCCCTGAAAATGTCATTAAAATTGGTCAATAATTTCGTATAGTTAGTTATGCCTGTTACAAGGATTTCACGACAGACAAACACGGAACCTAAATTGTCCAGGAAGGTCTGAAATGTAAAATCCGAGTGGAAATTTCTCAATTTGGAGAAAATTTTTTTTCAACCTTGAAAAGTGAAAACAAAGCTAGTAAAAACTAACTACTCGGAAGCAAAAATCATTAAAGTCGTTATTATGCACCCAAAATCCATCAAATTTGGGTGTAACATTGCCCTGAGTTATACGCACCAGATAGTGGTGGAAGGAGGAAGAGAAGAATATTTTCTCTGAGTATTGCTTACTTCAGTCCGGTAAACAAAGGTAGTATGAAATGTGCATTAAGGTTTTTTCAATTTCAAAAGGGTGAGGGAAATTGCACAAACACAATATTGAGTTTCTGTCTCTACTGTTAAGGCACACAGAGTTAGGGACCGAGTCAGGGGTGCCGAGTTGGGGATGCAGCAGCTTGAGAAGGAGTAAGGGTAAGCACTGTCCACTGAACTCCCGGAAACACCTGCGCCCTCAGGCTGAGAACTCTTCTGCTTGAGGGGAACATCTGTCCAAAAATGCTCTTCTCACGCGATGTACTGGAGCATCCATCCATCCTTCTAGGTCATAAAGGTGGTGGTGCACTAAGTTAATTGTGGAGGATACTGTAGGCCGCCTTCCTCCATCCTATTCTTCTACTGCCACCCACAAACTCTGAAAAAAAGGACTGAGAGCCCTGACTGCTCACAATAGTGAAATAAAACTGAGCTCAAAGTTTCTGGGGGGGGGGCTATAGTAGATATTTTTCTATAATCCCGATTATCAATATTGGTCAAACTGCATAGACGCCTCATATAGTTCCTACTCAATTTATTTTAGGCACTGGCTTGTATAATCAATGCACATTTCTTCAATAGTCGAACGACTTTTTCTTTCCGACTTCAATATTTTCAAGTTTGGACCAGTAGCTTGCCCGTAAAGGACTGCCTTTTTTTACTAACTTGACTTCTTACTCTTATTATTTGCAGAATTCGATCAACAAGTCGACGATTTGTCAACTTGTTTTAGGTAACCAAAGAAGTTTCAGTTTGCAAGAGACGTGGATGGAAATTCTTACATTGAGAGGATAGAGACCATCAATAATGTATGTGGGGAGCTTACAGGAAAAAGTACTTCTAGTTTGAAGAATCTCGATGTTTTAGACCATATTCTTGTGGACTCAAAGCACCAGTTACTCTACTGCTATGTGCCAAAGGTGAGATTTCATGAAGATTGGTTAATCTTAGATAATGTTGTAGGCTGGTATCAGTGGTATCCCTCCTCACCTCTCCTATCTATCCGATTCTATCTCCCAGTTTTAGTTGTTATTCATGTCCTGTTTCGACCACCCTAGTCCTCGCGACGCCCCAATTCAATAATAATTAATGTTGCTGCTTACCTCACCGAAGTGTAGATTTTGTTATACCTTCTTCCGAATTTCGCTTCTCGGTACATTCTGCAAAGTCTTGAATTTACTTCAAGGATTTCGCTCCGGGGCCCCGTCAAGTTGCAGATAGACGCATCTACATGTGATTCTCTCCTTTTTTCCTAGAAAAATCGGTACTTTCCCCACCAGAGATATTGAAGCAGTTATATAATAACTAAAATTGTATTATATCTATTGTATAATCATAGATACCTACCTAATCAACTCAAACCTCACAGGATGCTACCATCTGCCATGGGTTGAATGGCGTGGATCAATGATCTTTTAAATCGTATGTTTCGTGGATACCACAGGTTTACAAACAGAAAGTCACATTCAGGTCCCTCTTAAAAAACATTGATCTATATATCTTTCTTTTTGGTGTTAAATCCGATCTGACCTCCGTTTTTTCCGGTCACGTCGTAATTCTCAAAATATTGAAGTGGTGAACTAGTGACTCAGGAGAGTCTCATTGATTCGGGGTAATGGGTGATTGTTGAGCTTCCTAAAGTCAATGCTGAACCTCCAATCTCTAGTTTTCTTTTTGACCATGACTACAGGGCTTGCCCAGGGGCTCGAAAACTCCTCAATGACTCTGGCTCTAACATGTCATTGATGGTTTACTGTTGTCCCAGAAGGGTGTAATGATCCCCAGTCAGGATCGAGTTACTGAAGAGGGAGGAGAGATCAAATTCGTATTCAGACGGGAATGTGGGAGGTATGACCAATCCTTCACACATAGCTTTCAGATTTTCATGTAGCTTTAGTCCCTCAGTTACTTCTTCCACATAAGCTGTCATTCTCTCCACTGTCTAGGGCTTCCATGAAATCCATGCCTGGTGCGGGGTTCTCCAATGGATGCAATCAAACAATCATGCAATCTGATTTGGTTTTACCCCAGTTTCAGGCAGATTCTGGCTTTTCCTTGGGCAGGAATCTTGAAACCCGATAACATTCAGAGATCCAGCAGATGGCACTGATTCTACATCCCGAATGTCACACATTTTTTGGATTCACAAAAGTGAATGTTACCCCCATGTCCACTATAAGTTGACAAGGCTTTCCTGAAACTGCACCCTCAAGAACAATGGAGGCTTGGTTCAGCTGGTGTAGTGGATAACAGTGTTAAACTTTCTTACTCTTCCTGGCTGTAATGGATTAATTCATCTTACGCTTTTCTGGCTTAGCTCTACATACCAATAGAAAATGGCCAAGCTTGCTACACATGAAGCATTCGCTTCTCTGCTGAATTTCATTCTGCACCAATCGAGACATTATTTCTTACGACAGGGATGGCAAGTTGTTTTACTTGCTCCTTTGCTGGCTCCGCAGTGAACTCCTCAGTACTGAGGTGTTATTTATTCTGACGGATATTATTCTAAATATTTGTTATATTTAGATATTAGATATTTGTTCGCATCTGGAAGATAATTCAGCTTTGGAGAGTAAGAGCTCCAGTCATCTCATCTCTCAGGGTTGATGGATCAGTTCAGAAATTGTTCAATCGCCACTGACTCCCAAGCATCTTCTGTTGGCAAAGCTCTCCACATCCATTGCAAAAGTAGCAACATCCTCAGCAGGTCCCTCTATCATCTGCCTCAGTGGTGCTAAGAACAATCGAGCCTAACCCTGACATCCAAAACGCCGTGCCAATACGTCCTCTTTGGTAGTCAGTTATCTCTGACTATCTGGGATATTGCAAACAGCAGTAAGGGCCGATCCTTGCTATGCGGCCATCAGACGAACTATGCCATTGTTTTGCCCCAGCAATTTGCGTTTTTATGGCTCGAAATTCATTCGGGCACAATATTCGTCCCTGGGAGTGGAGCCATCGTGAATGGGAGGGCGATTGACGTCAACTCTCTTGGAATGGGGTCTGAACGCTCCCTTTCTTTCAACAACCGGAATTCCCTGACCATATCAGTGAGTTGTCGTGTTCGAATCTTGATTCTTAGTTGACATCACATTTGCTGGCTTCTCCATATCTAGCTAAACAAACTGGGGAAAACAGACAAAGAAAGGCCGTCCGCTCACGTTGCATCTGAATACTTAGATTGGTTCAAGCAGCACTTCCGACACCAATGGGGTATTTCGGTGGGTCGGAAATTGAGGATTTGACCTCAAATTTGGATTCAGCACCCTTGAAAACCTATATACTCCAACTTGAAGCCCAATGATACTATAACATGTGGTAGACAAATTAATTAAAGAGATCACACATTTGAAAAAAAGGCGGGCCTCCCTTAACGCACACACACTTATGCCACGCGCGTGTGTGAGTAGTATTTTGTAGTATCCAAGAGGTCCTCCAAGTGTTTCATCTCTTCTCTGTGCATGGATACTTTTTTCAAAGACAGTTGGCTAGCTACGTCACACCATTCAAATCTTCAACTTTCCTTAGCTTCTCTGATTTTTTAAAAACATTTTCTTGATGAACAGACCCGATTACCGTTATTCCTAAGCCATACTCTTTTGAAAAAGAAAAAAAAATTTAAATTTACTGAAATACCCCACTGTAATGCTGTCACAACACAAGATTTGAAAGAACGATTCATTAATCGTAAATCACAGTTGAACACTTTCACTAATTTTCAGACTTTTTTTTATTGTCAATTTTCCGAACTCTCGTTTTTGTTCCGCTGGATACCAGCACATGATTGTTCCTAAGAATTAATGCTGTCATCGCTTAACAATATCAACATCGATTTCAATCCGGGTTGTACCATATCGGTAATTATGTTCATTCCAACAAACGTTTTCAATCAATGACTCGATTCGTTGGCATTTCTTTTTTCAGGTTGCTTGCACTAATTGGAAGAGAATATTCATGATTTTGACTGGAAGAACAAATGTCTCTGATGTACTGTCCATTCCTGCTCACGAAGCGCACAGTAGAAGTGTCTACTTAACATTACGAAATTATACAACCATTGATGCTGAATATCTCTTGAATACTTACACCAAATTTTTATTTGTTCGTCATCCATTTGAAAGACTTCTGTCAGCATACCGAAATAAATTAGAGCAAAATTACTTGAGCTCCAAGTATTTCCAAGAGAGAATAGGCAAATATATCATTCAGAATTATCGATCCAGTCTAAAAAATATAAGTCAAATTAAAGGGAACGATGTTACATTTGAAGAATTTACAACATTCCTGGTGAATTCGGCTAAAAATGGATTCAATGAACATTGGAAGCCCATTCATAGCTTGTGTGAACCTTGTTACATAAATATGATTTCGTCGGGAAATATGAGACTTTGTGGAGTGATGCTAATTTCATTTTGAAAAGCATTGGTGTCTCAAATTTGACTTTCCCATATGCTCCACGATCATCGAGTACATCTAAACAGCTGAGAAGATATTTCTCAAACCTCTCATCAGAAAGAATAAGTAATCTGTATGAAATTTATAAACTGGATTTCAAAATGTTTTCGTACAATTCAGCTGATCTTCTAGGATACGAAGTTGGTTGATAGAAACATGACAATAATAATAAGAAATTGACTATATTGCTCAAACCGTGATAATTTATTTATTTACTTATGTATGTACTTTAATAGTTCTTAAATATCTTCCGTCCATTTGTAACTTCCGTGAAGTTTTTCTTCTCTCTTAAGTTATTTATTATTTCTGTACTTTTTCGTTGGTACCATTATTAGGTACCAATCTCTGAGAACCTGTGACTAGATTGCTGATAAGGATAACTGCGATAGTAGAAAATTACCTATGTATCTTTTTTATTGTTCGTTCTCTCGTACTCGCATTGTAGAAAAGTCCACGTCTATCATGACATTAAAAATAATTAGCGTATGATGCCATCATGCTTAATTGTTACCATGTATTACCTACGGCAAGAGTGTACAATGTTTTATTAAGTATATGTATTTTGTACCTATTACATTGTCGACACATTTTGGAGAATTACAAGAAGCGTTATTGTTGAATAAGTCGTCTGTATTGATCCATTCCTTTCATAGACTAGTATGCCATCACTAATAGTGATCTTTTGAAAACATGATTTGAGAAGGTATTACTTGTTAAGTATTCATCAAAACTACCCTATCAAGGCTCTGAAAACTTGTCTAGGCTTATCAATTGGGGAAAACAGGATATACATATAATGAGGAATTTCACCGAATTCTGTTTGTATTTTTCTTGAATAGTTAATGGTGTGGGATAGATGAAAATCGGGCTGATTTCGGAAAATTAGTCTTCTGTTATTTTTGGGAGACAATCAAAATTTTTGATTTCAAAACTAACCGGGAAAACAGACGTGCAGCGGGAACGCTCGCTGATTGGGCTGTTCGGATCGCCGTCTCCTCCCAGTGTTGCCCATTGGGACGACGAAATGTGTTTTCTAAGAGAAAAGTTATCAAACAAAAACAGGGGAAACCTAATTTTCCCCATCTTGCTTTTTCTATTTTTTTCTTCAGTTTTTCGATTTCGAACTTTACTGTTTCGTGAAATTTGCATCTGGGGACTATAGATTTCTCGATCTCAGCACTTCATCAAGCGACCATAAATGAACTATTCCAGCATGAACGTCATTTTCCCGCGTTTTTTTTAAACGTTCGTATTTTCTAACTGTTTGTTTATTCGTAAATTAGGAATTCGGGCTGAAAGTTTGCCTTACGAGGTTTTTCGAGGTGCTGAATCCGATTTTGGGGTCAAAAATAAGAAATTCCGACATGGTGAAATTCCTCATTTCAAAGAGCTTAGGATTAGAGTTTTTACCTCTCAAATCAATTGAAAGTGAAGAAGAAACTTCCAGAATACACAGTCAAAACTTGTGTGTGTGCTGCAGCATACATTCCATCTTCCATTCTAACCTTTTTATAAGAATGTCAATTTTACTCAAATTTTTGACTATTTTTAAATACTTGTAATTTGGTACTAATATTATCATCAAAAACCCCTAAAGAGGATACCATCGGATCACCGCATTCAGTAACAAATCTGCTGACAGATATTCTCAGTGATCGTACCGCACAACACATTTGAAATCGGCGGATATGATCCACCCAAAAAATCCTCTCGTATATGGCTAGTCAATATGCTGTCCTGTGATGAAATGGCGAATGACCAGAAGTAAGGACAATAAGTGTCAACCTATTTGATAATGTCATCCCTTTTTAGGACGTCCCACAGTAAGACTTGGGCGTCCTTATGCGATTGATCTGGGGTGAAGTTGGACAACACTCAACAGAAAAAAAATAAACTCATACTATATAGTCCGTTTTAGGCCATTCTGAATCCAAATTCGCGAAAAAAACCATAGGTGAATGTCGCGTGTGTGTGAAAAGTTGTTGTGTACTCTGCCCAGGCCTTAGTTTTCAGCCGATTTTCGTGTTCTTTTTTTGTTCGTCGCGGGAAAAAACTATCTAGTTGCACTACGTCGCCGAATTTCGAATTTGGCATTAAGGGGGTTAATGCTAATAACGTGCTTTTTCGAGCATAATCTTGCGTACTCTACCAGGCCTTAATTCCTACCGATTTGCGTTTTTTTTTTTTTTTTGTTCGACTTTATTTCACATCAGTATCGAAATTAGCTGGGGAGGGAGCGAGTGGAGGATAATATTCATAAACGTTTTTTCAATATTTCGGTTCCTTTATGGCTTTCTGATTATTTCATCCAAGCTTTGAAATAAGGGGGCATTATTAATATACCTTAGGATTTTCATGAATACTCCCATGGATGAATTATGAATTTTCATGAATTATTACCATGAACAAATTAGTGGTGCTGCCAGGACACCAGAAACCGCATATTTCGTGGATTTTGGGTGTTTCTTGAATACGGAAGTGAACTTCGACGGACTGCATTGGTGGTGGGGGTGAACTCGAATCGCATGATGGATCATGGATTTCAAAATGCTGTTGAATTAGAGGCTCGCATGCCGCTAGAAATTTATGGGGGTCCAACATTTCTTACTCAAAATACTAACTAAATATCATGAGTGAAACAGTTTTGTCCAGTAGGGGGGTAAATAAAAATGCAAGTTTTATCGCTT